>JAOSBM010155051.1:0-11981 GCA_027568955.1 Erythroxylum tenue | reverse complement strand
GATAGTCATTGTTCCCCACATCAACAGCTGAATCACCAAAGGTTATAATTGCAGGAACAAGAGTGTCCTGTGCACAGCTACTCTTCAGAACTGAACATGCACAGGCCAGAACCAGAAGTGCAGGAAAGGAGAAGTCCATTTTTCTTTTCTTTAACAATGTGAGGAGATTTGAGCTGAAATCAAGGCCTTATAAAAGGAGCTTGAAGGTGACTTCAATTTAAGATCTTGAAGAAGGCAGATGGGAGTTGAGGATGACTAATAAATGATTCTTGTTTGTGTACAGTATTGGTTCTTTCAAAAGAATACATCATCTAAGGTGTTCTTCATATTCCCTTTTCCATTTTCTTAGTCGTCACACATTGCAAAGAAATCCTGATAATTTCTGTATGCTTAACCAATGAAAAGAGGGTCCTGGTGGTTGGAATTATAAAGCATGCTGTTGCATCATGAGCAAGAAGCAGCATGTGGTGGAGTTAATCTTGGGTTGTCAAAAATCAGGCAAGAAGTCACATGATTGTTGATTGAATTTGGTATAGGTTGGGTACGATGAGGCTCACAAGTCATAAACCACACCTGGAAAGAAGTAACACTAAAACACAAATTTTATGAAAGTTTGGTGATTTTTCGTTTTCTTTTTTTTTTGACGAATTTAATTGTAGTTTTTCTCGTAATAAAACCCTTTTACATAGACCCTAAAACAAAGACACTACAAGGTTTATTTCAAGTGATATTGTTATATATATATATTTTTATAATAGATAAAGATGCAATTATTCTTATAATTCGCTCATTTTAAAAGATGCCTAAATTATTTAAAAATATTATGTATGTTACAAATTACATAAAATTTTTGTATAATTCATAATAACACATATTTTTAATTAATAAATACAATCAGATGAAAGATCCATCTCTTTTATAATTTCTATAACCATTATATGAAATATCCTTAAAAATATATAAAATTGCAAGAAAACAATATCAAATTAGGCTTTACTTAGAGATGACATTATTCTCATTTTCCTGTTTTTCGAGTGTCATAGTAAACATTAGTTAAAAAGGAGAGAGTGAATGAAACAAAAGTCATAAAAATAGAAAGGTAAGAAAAATGGATAAAACATAAAAGCTCACCGACTGATCGAGTACCTACTGTTGATATTTAACACATGGAGAGTAGGAGTCTACTTGAGAGGAAAGTTCATGACAAATGTCAGGAGTCATAAATCATATGTCCAGTTGTTTAGGTATACTGAGAAATCATATACATTTGGTACACTACTTCTACTTGGAAGCTCATAAATTTCAAAGTTGACTAGCCTTCAATAAATGTGGAGTTTCCTTTCCTTTCCTTCCCCTAGACCAGGTCATTGAATTCGCCAGCCTGTAGTTCTCCTTACACTGTAAATGCAGGGCAAACTGGACAGTCCATAAATTAGGGTTTCAGAACCCCTATGACGTAGAGTTGGTAAAGGGGTTGGATCCCAAATCGAAAATAATAGATACAAACTTAAATAAGTTTTTTTTAATACTATCCTTTTCTTTTACCCCTCTACTTTTTTTTTGTTACTTCACAATGTCAGATTGTGTTAGCTTGACACGCATCATAAGGAGAATAGGGATTTTAGAAGGGATTATTCTATTCATCTTTTAAATCTTCGACACCTTCTCCTTTCTCCTAATCTTGCCAATACGAAAGATGCTCACACTTTAAGACACAATTAATAATTTGTTTCATTTTCAATTAGTTCGTGCACCACCTTCTTTAAGAGTTATTCTTTTTTAGAAGCTCAACATATGTTCTAATTACTTGCTTATGCATTCATGGCGCAAGACTTTACTATCCAATTTGTTCAATTGGAGTGTAAAAATATAACTGAATTTGTTCTAGTTATTTTTCAGGATAGAATGGAAGATCTCTAGTTTATTCTAAAATTTTCTAAGGCCCGTCTCGTAGCATTTAAGTTGAAGGAGATAAATTGAACAAATATGATGACGGCCATGCAAAGTCAAAAATCGCATCGGATCCAATCTTAGCCGATTTCATCCATTAGATAAATTAGGAAATTTTGATTATATTCAACCTAATTTATGTTAAACTAACTCAAATATCAAAATTTAACTCTAATTTTAATAAATTCAAAATTTGACTTATTGCCAATGTTATGTGCAATCAACTTGTAATATTTCCCTTGATATGACTATTTGAGGAAGAGGTCTGAACATGCTTCATATATTATGTATCTCAATTTTTGTTTGTTTATAAATTTTACCTAGAGCTGCTCATGTTGTTTTAAAAGGTTTTCTTTATATAATTCACTGTATCGATGAAAAGACATTACTCGTTAGCTTAAAGTTATGGCGTCAAGTTATATATATTTTTAATATCTTATAAAATTAAGGTTCTGTTTTTAAGTTAAAAGCTTTTCATTTGTTTTCTAAAACTGAGTTGGTAACTTTACCTCCATTAATCGTCAATTTATCAAATACATATATACTGAACTTGCATAGAGAACATGCAAAAAATTAGAAAATTCACATTCGAAGAACTACTATATAATTCGAGTTGTTGAAGTTTCATTTCCTTTTCTTATCTTATGATTGAATTAATTATTAACATTCCACCAGTACAATTGCACATGACATTGGTAAAGCTCATGTTTAGGTGGACCATGTACTTATTGCGATAAAGAGCACACAGGAACCTGAAGAGCATCATCAAGTCAATCAGTCAGGTTAGGATTTAGGATGCGAGAGGTTGAATACCAGATACACAACTCATATATATTAATACATTATTTAATAAATAATTTTTAAACTAAGTTATCTATTTTTAAAATTTTAAAATTTTAATAAAAACTTAAACATTACAATAGAAGTTCTAAATTTTTTTTATAAAATTCTAATTTATTATCCCCAAAACTATTACTACAACAAAAATCACACTGATAAGCTCCATAATGGAGCTTTACTCGTGAAAACTCTACACAAAAGCATTTTGGAAAGTATATTACTACCTAGGACTAGGAAGACTCGTATCTTGTTCGTTCAACAAAGCTGTTGTGCAGTTCGCTGTCTTTTTATCATCTCCTGAGGCCATCTCCATCTCCATGGACAAAGATTCTTTTAGTTCAGAGAGTACATAACTCATATCTGGCCTTCGTGCTGCATTTGGTGCAACGCAGGACATTGCTATCTCCACAGCTTTCCAGGCAGAACTGAGATTGAATTCACCTTGTAACTTTGGATCAACTATGCTCTTGACATCACCTCTTTCTATCAAGGAATGAGTCCATTGAATTACGTGACAACGGTCGTCTTCGACTGGTATTACTGCTGGTTGCCCAGTTATTAACTCAAGGAGAACTACCCCAAAACTGTAAGTGTCCGTTTTTTTGTTGAAAATTCCTGAGTGGCACCTTCATACAAATAAAAATGACAAGTTACAATCACTTAGGTTTTGTTTAATCAGGTTATTTTTATGGAAGCAAACTATTTACGCTTACGATGGATCAAGATACCCAAAAGTTCCAGCAGGTTCAGTCGTGACATGGGTGCCTTTAAGTGTTGTGAGTGCTCTAGACAGCCCAAAATCAGATATTTTGGCTTGCAGATCTCCAGTTAATAAGATGTTAGAAGACTTAAAATCTCTATGGATAATTGGTGGCTTGCAACCATTGTGTAGGTACTCCAGCCCTGCAACTTTACTTAGAGATATTAGCTAAACTTTCAACAAAATTACATGAAATATGTGAAGAATTATTATGACAGACCATATGCTGCATCTATTGCAATTTGAAGTCTCTTTTCCCAACTTATAATATTTGCTCTTGAACCTACAAAACATAAAGTAGTATTCTTTCTCTTGAGGAAACTAAATTTGATAATCAGTTCAATATAAATGGAATGTTGGCCAATGAGAAAAGATTGAAATTTACTTAGTTTATGGTTAATTACCAGATAAATGTTGTTGTAAATTCCCATTTTCCATATAATCATACACAAGCGCCATAATTCCCTTCTCGTTACAATAACCACGCAGAGGGACCAAGCTTCTGTGATGAACAACAAGTAAGACCTTAACCTGTATGTTTAAGAATTGTCAAGGTTAATGAAAATTACTTATGCATACGTATCCCATGTAAGCTTGACAGCAATGCAAGACAATTGTGTTTTTTTTTTCTTTATATCTAACCTCTGCTAAAAATTCTTTATATCCTTGCTTGGAAGACGCAGACAACAACTTGACTGCAACTTGAGTGCCATCACTCTGGTTGCCGAGATAAACTTTTCCAAATCCTCCTTCTCCAATTTCATCTCGGAAATTATTAGTAACGCTCATAATCTCAGAGTATGTAAATGAATGATTCTTTGATTTCAGTAATGAACCCTTTGGGTATTTGGTGACTAGAGAGAAGATGAAAAAGAATTACTATTCAAACTTTTACAAGACAATAAAAACCATAATGAGACGTAGTTTACCCAAAAAATCTGCAAACAAAAGAAAGCAATTTACCTCTGTGCCTTTTCATTATCCATTTAATAATCATGATGCTTAACAGGATGAACAAGAGGATTGAAACCACAGATACAACAATTGGAAGGATTAGGCTTTTCTTCGATTTCTCACAGGGCGCAGTTAGACATAATTTTGGATTACCATCAAAGCTGGTATTTAATCAAAGAAGCATCACAATCGCAATCTATCTTTTATAGTAAATGAAAATATAGAAAATACTGAAAAGTATCAAACCTTAATTGCAGTAGACCAGTTTTAGCCTTTTCAACAAGAAGATGAGGAATTACACCGGAGAGCTTATTCCCATTTAAATTTCTGCAATGAATGCAAAAAAAAATCAATTATACATGCGATGAATAAACCATAAAATTTTATCAACTTACAGCAAACTCAGATTTGAAAGTTGTCCTAAAAACTCAGGCACTGTTCCAGTGAGTTCATTGAATGACAAATCCCTGGAACAAAATGAACTTATTAGTAGACATAAGTCATAGAATCTCATTTTGTGGATTACTATAAGCAGCTGGCACATTCTATAAAATAAAAGGTAAGGATCCTGACAAGTTCTGCATTGCTCTGAGATTCGAAAAGGCTGAAGTTATATCTCCTTGCAAACTACTTGAACTGAGGTTCCTGTACACAATTAAGATGAACTAAATAAATGATTAAAATATCTCAACTTGTCCTGCAGACAATATTCCCAAAACCAAAGCATACAAGCTTGGTGGCGTACAATTTGAGAAATCTCTTCTTCATAATGCTTAAAACATAATTACTTGTTCAAAAATAAACTCACAATGAGATTATTTTTGAAAGTTCAGTGATGTTGTCATTATTTCTGCAAGTCAAACCGGTCCATATGTACATTGGAGGCAAACATGGATCTCCTTGCCAATCTATTTTATTAATTTTGTAGACTTGTTTTATTTCCATCATAGCATCAACTGCAACATTGTAACACATGAAAACATAAGAACCTTCACAATTCTCAAACAAAAATTTCCAAGCTATCAAGAGTGACGTCGTATCACATAAGGACATAAAACAGTTTAGAATCCCAAAATTCATTTTGTATGCTAGTAGCTACTTATTAATGGTAGCATTTGCAGTTCTGTCAAAAAAAAAAAGGGCTATATGTTAGGAAAAAAGCTAAAAGTAGAGGAAGAATAAAACATAAGAGCAATTTTGGCAACAAATACACAAGAGAGAGTATATTATATCACACATCTGATCACTCTTTTAAGTAAGCAAATAAGCAATAATAACATATATTTTTTGTTGTCTTAACTAGAAGTTCAACTAGCTTCACTAATATGCAATCAAATTCCAAAATTTTAATTCTAGTAACTACATGAGTATCATCTAGATAAATTACAAATTAATGAAATTAATTTATTCAAACTTAATATAATGATGTTTGGTGCCATTATATTCAAACTTAATATTTGCAAACATCATTATTATCATAATTCATCAACTTGAACATGGCCTAAAATAAAACCGTATTATATGACGTGTTCCTCTATAAACACATCGGAGTGAAGAATTATAAGATTTGTCAAAATCAATATTAAGTTATGATTGAATTGGTAAACGAACATGTCATATATAACTCTACTATCTAAAATTTATAATGAATTATACTTGTGTAGACTAATTTTATATATAAAAGATTATACAATCTTTAAATTAATGATTGATTAGTACAATAAAATTATTTGCTCCTAGTTAAACTTTTTTAAAAATATTTTAATTGATTATTATTTGTTTGTTTTTTTGTTTAAATCTACCGTCGATACATATTCATTATTTTTTATAAATTTCTATGATTTCAACTATTATTATTGATATTGTTGAATTTTTAAAAGAAGATTTCTTCTCAAACTCACATCTTTTGAAGATTTCTTTTATTCTTCGTAACCTTTTGTATAGTTTTATTTTAAGACACTTTTTTGATAAGTTATCTTTTTCCTTTGCGAACCCAAAGGATAATATTTAAAGCAGTCTTTTTCCCAAATTTCTCATCTTAAACTTGAAGAACACATTAAACGAAGTTTTCTTTTAGATAGTGCCTTTTCTTATTTTATTCTAAGATCTAAACGAGGGACTTTGAAATCACTTTATTAATTGTAAAAGAAGAGGATATAGGTGTTTTCAAACATGAAAAGACACAAGATATACCTTTATTATAGCAACACTAATAGGTTTATAATTTTTCCAAAAAAAACACTACATTTATAATATTACTCGACTCTATAAAAATACTACAAGAAAAGTTACGTTTATACTTTTAATATTAAAAAACTCGTATCATACATTCATACTAACATATTTACATATAATTAAATATATTTAATTTCTAAATTTGAAAAGACAAAAATCATAATTATTTCTATAGCAAAGTTAATTTTATCACACTCATCTTTATTTTAATATTTATGTTTACTATTTCTAACAAAAAGGGTATCTCATAAATAAATAAAAAAATGTAAAGTTGTAAACATAGTCACTTACCATCCGCTTGGTTTGTGGTTGGATTTGATAAGTTGAGTTCCCGGAGAATCTCAAAAGCGTTGAGGATTGGTGGGAGGGTAGAATCCTCTGTTGGTTTGATAGAAAAACTAACCACTCCTTGGGATTTGTTGGAACGAATGGTGAGGGGTTTTGAGTTGTCAAGTGTAAAAGCCCCATAATCGTCTCCGTTTATCGTAACTGCGAACTTTCTTCGTTGTCCTGGCGAAATCTTCTCAATTTCAAAAAAGTACAAGTTAACATATAAATCATTGCTGGTGTTGAAATTGGCGGAGGTATAACTCAACGAACTACGATCAATCTCTGGCACAGCTGCAGTTCTGAACACCTCTACTGGCACTTTATTGTTATCATTGTCCTCTTGCAGGGAAATATTCAGCGTCGAAGCACTTGCGTTCCAGTTTTTAAATTTCATCGGCCACCAAATGCGATCGTAGGGATCATCCTTGTACCTACAAGAGAAAATATTCTATTTTTTGATAGACAATTATATAAAAGCTCGATTTCCGTGTTTTAGTTGGATTACTAAAAGAGTTTTAACATAAAACTAAAAAAAACATATCACGTACACAAGAATTTGCAATTTTGATTACCATACCTGATTATGTCTGTCAAAGGGCCAGCATCAACTCTCCGATGAGGTCCCAACGTCGAAAAAGACTGACTTATGTAGCTGGAACTGTTTACTAGCCGTAGTTCCAGTGCTGAAATGAAAGGTACTCCGCCATTTCCAGTGTTTATCAGACACACGTCAATCGTATCACTTGAAGAGAAATGCAAAAGCTCATACAGCTTCCATGTTTTTACATCTTGAAGTGCAACTTTTATCCAAAAGTTAACTCCGAGATAAAGATCGAAAGTTGGGACTTGGTTCTTGCCGTCGTAGTTTCCGTACAAGAAGTAAGCTCTGATTAAGTAGTTGTTGTGGCTGCCCTGCTCAGGTTTCAGGGTATAACAATTCCGTGTTCCTTCCTCAAAGCTTCTTAAGGTGTTTAATTGCTTTCCTAAAGAAGGATTGGAAGTACGAAGTTGTGGTTGTACATTTTGATTTCTTCCAGTGCTCACGAATTCTGAATCTGACTTAAAATAGAATCCTGTGTCCTCAT
The DNA here is from genome assembly GCA_027568955.1 of Erythroxylum tenue. Lineage (NCBI taxonomy): Eukaryota > Viridiplantae > Streptophyta > Magnoliopsida > Malpighiales > Erythroxylaceae > Erythroxylum > Erythroxylum tenue. The sequence continues at coordinate 3,827 of JAOSBM010155051.1, read as the reverse complement.
CAAAATAATCTGCGCCTACTCCACAGTCTATGCTTATAAAACCTGAGGATGTTGTTAAAGGAAATTAGATATGCCATTTTACTCGAGTAAAATTAGTTCACTAAATAGAACGCCAACAGTTTTAAGCTCGTAGCTGGAGATTTGGTTCACTATAGCTAAATAGATATAAAACCCTGACAGGTTGCAATTAAGCCCTGCAGGATTTATGTAAAGCTTACCTGGTTTTTCCATGTTGCTCATTTTGGCCATAGTTGAGCTGCCAAAAGTAGCTGAGAGCAGAACAAAGTAGATCCATATTTCTGTAACCAAAATAAGTGTTTTTGCACCGTTCATAACGCTAGCTGTTGCCTTTTCCAGATTAGTTGAGTTCCGATATAATGTTCAAATCTTACACAACTTAGAAAATTTAAAGGTTAATCGTCTATATTTCGGGTCAAGTGGCCAACTTCCAAGCAACTTCTGAAAAGAGTGTAGCTAGGACCATGCATTTATGAGAATGATTTTGAACGTTTCCAGGTCAATGACAAAGTCGAGTTTAAGCCTGTCCTCGATCTTGTAGCTACCGCCTACCAGTCTCCTTCTATTGATAAAATCCTTACATCCAATCTATTATAAAATTATTTGACTCAAATTATAGAAAGAGTTATTGCAAAAAACCAAGACATTTAAGAAGAAAGACGTAAACTTAAATTCTTGCAAAATTTTCAAAGCCAAGAAATTAATGTAAATAGAAGTTGTTACAAGTCATAGATTCCTGAATCAAATTCCTTCACGTATCTAATAATCAATTGCATTACATTTCTTATTAATAAGTAAAAGTATTTTTTAAGCGTTTTTAATATATAAAATATATTTTTAGCTATATAAAAATAAAAAGAATTTAAAATAAGTAAAACTAGGGAGGTCTACATCATCTCTTTTTTTTTCAAATTATTTTTTATGACACTAATGTACTTCTTCTCACATTAGAATGTAAGGTCAAAATGTAGGCAAGTTATCATTGAGTATAGTGGCAAAATGAAAAGGAAGTTAAGAACTTACATGGCTGAGATCAGCAAATGCGCCACTAGTGAATTTACAAGTATTTTTTCTTGATCCAGAATGTTAAGTACTGCGTCAAATTTGATTTCTAATCAGGCGAAGTTCTTTTAATTATTTATAACCAAATTTCAGTAAAGTTTAAGGTTGGTGATAATATAATTTTATAATTATTGACAATTAACTGTGAAAAGGTTGATTAGAATTTAAAACCTAATCAACCTTATTTTTGAAAGATTCTCAAATAAGTCCAACTAAGTCCAATTTCAAATAATACCTAAAATTATATTATAAGATATCATAACATATATCTTAACAATGATATTAATCTTAGGTATTTGTATCTTATGCGATTTGTTTCACTTTATTGGAACAGTTTCCTAAGTCAACTAGAAATTAAATTTGTTTTGTCAACTTAATCTAATTGCATCACTCAGGATCATTTGTATTATTGCATTAAGGCATTTTAATTAATCACCTTAAAAGTATAAAAAACAATGGAAAAAAAGAGAAAGAAAGAAAGTAAGAGATATTTTTTAAAAATTACGTAACAAAGAAAAAATAAAGAAAAAGAGAAAAATGGTAAAGAGAAAGTTGTTAGTAATAAAAAGAGAGAAAAAAATTAAAAATAGAAAAAATTAAAAAATATTGCCAGCAGCATCATGAATAATAGGAATGCACTCAATGTCTCCATTTGGTTAAAATTGGTTATACAGTGTAATCAAATAGAGTGCTTTCCTACTATTTATGATGCTGCTGACTTTTTCCATATCAGTTGAGTTCTGATTTAAAGGTTTGAACCTTTCACAGCACTGAATTTAAGCTCAGACGTGAGACTCAACAAAAAAAAATCGGTGTTAAATTTGGTTCGTTTCAAAGACTTGTTTTTCAAACTTGTTAAAGCAAGCTGTTGGCAAATTTAATCACAAGTCTATGCTTTGCTGATGGTTAGTGACATGTAACCTCTTAATTTATTGCGGTGACAAGAACTTCAATCGACAATAACCCAGTCCTTTAATAAGATTATTATTTTTATTATTTTTTATTTACTTACTTTTATATTTAATTTTTTAATTTTATTTAATTTTTATATTTTATGTATTTTATGTATTTATGTATTTAATTATTATTTTAAAGATATTTTTAAAAATTTATCAAAAAACAACTTTTCTGCTAATTAAGATAAAGTTGCTCACATTTAGAACTCTCTACATCTTGCATTCAATGAAATTCGTATTGAAATTATTGTTGTTATTGATTTATCGATTGCAACAACAAAGGTGGGGCACTTGTAGACTTGATTTCAGATATTGACCTTGAAACTTTATTTTGGTGTAGAATAATGTTTAGTTAAAGACCATTAAAATAATGATCTTTATAAGGAAGTTTATAAATATAAATTAAATTGAATGTAAAGGATATAACTATAAAAACCCAAAAAAAAGATAAAGATGCGATTGTATTGTATAGTTTAGAACTTTCAAGAAGTGATTCATGTAACGAAGCTAGTATTTTAGTAATGAGAAGATTACAATTTACCTTAATCTTAAAGAAAATGTTTAAATAAAAATAAAAACACGTTGAAATCTATAAACATCATTTAAATTAAAATCGTTATTTAACTCCAAATTGTTAATTTAATAATAATTTATTTAAAATATATAATTTATAAATTATTACATGCAAACAATAATTAATGGTTGTGAGTTTACTTTCAACTATATTAAAAGACTATTTAGTAAATTATGTCTTACCTTGCTTTGCGTGACCTTATCTACCAAAAGACTTATGCTTCTATTTATTTTTGTTTCTAGTTGGTCTAGGAGCTTTTACCTTGAAAAATCATATAGTTACTTCACGGAGAGTTAGGTGCATCGACGAATGATATAAATGCTACTGTTACGTTAGCTTTACTTACGTCAGTAGCATATTTTTACTTATTTAAGTTTAGTTGGACGTAAGATTTTTAATGGAAAGGAATGAAATAGAATGAAATGAAATGATTTATAATGGAATGAAATGTAAATAGATGTAATATTAGAAAATTGTTATTTGGGAGGGATGGAATGGTTCGTAATGCAATATAGTAAAATATTGTTTGGATGAAGGGTTTATAATGTAATATAATGTAAAGTTGTTTATCATTTTACATTCCATCCCAAACTCCAAAATCGGAGGTTTTTCATATATACTGTTTAGGATAGAAAGAGAAGTAATATGATCTCATTTCATTCCATTTCATTATAAATCCTCCTTTTAAACGATGAAATAATATTATATTTCATTTATTCCATTAATAAACCTCCAACCAAACATAGACTATAAGAACTTTTTAAGTCTACGCGTACTCTTTCCCATATTAAATAGTTGATAGCATACCTTTGCGATTCAACTTCATACTCAAATAGGGTGAGTACCAAGGGATTTGAGAATGCCAAAAAATTTAATGATTTGAATGAACTAAATTTATCACCTAATCTTCTTTGTATATTGTCACGTCTTAGCTTAAACTTTGTGTCGTGAAAGGTTTTCGAACATTTATGACAGAAGTCACCTGATATGAAAAAGGCTAGCAGTAACATGAATAGTAAGAAAGCACTTCATTTTGTTAACGATTGGTTGTATAAACCAACACAAAATATAATCAAATGGACTGCTTTCCTGCTATTCAGGATGCTGTTGGCTTTTTCCCGATCAGCTGACTTATCATATAAAGGTTCAAACCTTTCACAACACTGAATTTAAGCTAAGAAGTGAGACTAAACAAAGAAGAATCGGTGTTAAATTTG
>JAOSBM010154957.1:0-11992 GCA_027568955.1 Erythroxylum tenue | reverse complement strand
GCTTATGGTTTTACTATCAAGTCACATACTTGATGACATAAGCCTAATACTATTTATGGAACGTAAATCACATTACATAAACAATATACATGTATATATAAAAGAATACCTCATAATATATTATTAACAATTCATAATGTTAATACAAAAATCACATATGTCCATTGGCCTAGGGCACACTACTAACAACTCGGAAATAAAAGCTTTTGCAACAACAATTAGCCAATTACTAATTTTTTATTTGTTGGCTCTGATACCACATAGGCTACCCCTGGTCAAAAGGTATACGGGGTTAACATTACCAATGTACTTGGCATTATTACACCTATGAATCGAGAAAGGCTCTTTTCGTTATAACTCCTAGGCTCATGGAATATTTTACCGATAAGTCTCATCGGAGCTGCGTCATGGATTTCTAACCTATATACTAGTAAAGTGGATTATAAAACAAATTTCATAAGAGATCGAAGATAAACAAAGATTTACTGTAGCTCAAATTTCAGGTATGCTAGAGGAGATACAAGCCATTTTCATCTGTATGGGCTCAATTCTCAAGGCCTGCCTTTTAGAAATCTCCAATCTTTCCTTGTTTAACAAAGACCTCAAATAGGATCTATAGACTAAGACTTTCCAATAAACAGGATCCTGATAAAGAGGTAAGCATAGAGCATACTTGTCTTTTTTGTGTGACTATGGCTACTGTTAGGTATCTCCCCAAATCCCAAATACTAGCTATGTTAGTTTTGTAAGGGTGGGCTTTATTTTACTTACAAGTGGTGGCTCACTAAGTAAAATGTTCTTTATGATAAGATAAAATAGGTTTTGGTGGCTTATTGGAGAAGCCAATTTATGATAAGATAAAATAGGGTTTACCCTTTTTCACTATTGATTTGTATTGTTGTAAAAACCAGAACGAAGGAGGAGAAAAAGAGAGTTCTGCTTCATTGTTTTGGCGTGTGGGAAGGCAATTGTTTGATGAGATAATCAAGAGGAAGTGGATCATCATTGATAAGTATTCAGAGTTGATATCTCTTGGGTTCGTAGAGAGTACTAAATTGATTAGAATTTTTAATTTGTACCAGAACTAGAGATAATTGTACTTGTCGTTGAGATTATTGTTGTTGGTTGTCGATGATACTCTTGATTATTATAGTGGATTGATTTAAGTCCATGGAGATTCAGACCATGATTTTTCCCCTATTTGAGAGGGGTTTTCCACGTAAATTGTGTGTGCGTTGATTTTGTTTCTTGCACTTTATTTCTCTTACTATTATTGTTGTTGTGGTTTTGGTCATTTTCCATAACAAGTGGTATCAGAGCTGTGGTTGGAGGATCCTTTCGTAGGGAAAATTACTGCTTGTTTGATTTAGGAAGGAATTAGTGTGAGAAGAGAATGGGTGAAAATAGGGCTTCGAAATTTCACGTTTCCTTGTTTGATGGGAAAATAAACTTTTGGGAGAAGAGTATTATTGAGGACTTATTGGTACAACAAGATTTAGATGCAGCTTTGGAAGTGGACAAGCTGGCGAGTTTGAATGATGTCAAGTGGGCGTCGATGAAGAAAAAGGCAGTTAGTACAATTCGGTTGACTATAGCTCTTAAGATCAAGTATAACTACTTAAGTGAGAAGCATCCAAAAGCTTTGATGGATAAGCTCCAAAGTGTATATACCTCCAAATCATTGATTAACATCTTGTGCTTGAGATGGGAGTGGTACCAGATGAGGATAAAGGAGGGTACAACCTTATGAGACCATATTAATTTGTTCAATCAACTAGTGGCCCATTTAAAGAATGCGGATGAGAAGATCACAAATCAAGAACAAGCTCTCTTGTTGTTGGTGTCACTACCCAAGTCCTACCAACCTTTTATCACGACGTTGCTTGTTGATACGGAGAAGATTACGCTAGATGAAGCTATGGCGGTATTGAGGGAGAACGAAAGGATAATGACACATGTTGATGGAGGTTCTTCAGGTGATGATGATCAAGCATTAGTTATGAGGGAGTATGAGAGAGGGAGGAATCAAAAGAGAAGGGGAGATGGTTTAAGGAGTAGATCGAAATCGGCGCAGAAGATTTCAGTAACGTGGAGTGTTATTATTGTAAAGAGAAGGGCTACATCCAAAGCTCCTATCCGAAGATGATGGAGGACTTGAAGATTCTCCATTTAATGTAAAAGAAGAAGGGCAAGGCTAAAGTAGATGATGATGGTGATTCTGCTAATGTGGTCATAGGTAATGGTGAAGGTGATTTGTTATTGGCTACTCATGGTAAGGTAAAGGAAGGCCAAAAGAGTTGGGTGTTAGATTTGGTTGCATTGGTTCATGTTTATGGAGACCAAGCCTTGTTTGATACTTTACGCCAAGATGGGGAATATGGCCTCATCAATATGGTGGGTGATCAAAAATTGAAGGTCCAAGGCATGAGGACCATAAGAACGAAGCTCGATGATGGTATGACCCAAACCAATCACAATGTGAGATATACACTAAGTTCTTATGCTAACCTTTTTTCCTTGAGTGAATTGACAAAGTATGGGCACAGATATATTGGTAGTGGGAGGTGGTGCAAAGTGTACCGCGGTGCTCACTTAGTGATGCAAGGGAGGAAGGCCGACAACAACATTTTCTATATGGAGAGCCATTGCATTCGGAGGGATAAGGTCGTGAAGAAGAAGGTCCGATTCTTGGATGAGGTAAAGGTGTTTGGTGATTTGGGTCGAGGGAAGAAGATGTTAGGTATCTCCCCAAATCCCAAATACTAGCTATATGAGTTTTGCTAGGGTGGGCTTTATTTTCCTTACAAGTGGTCGCCCACTAAGTAAAGAGTTCTTTATGATAAGATAAAATAGGTTTTGGTGGCTTATTGGAGAAGACAATTTATGTTAAGATAAAATAGGTTTACCCTTTTTCGCTTGTGAGTTGTATTTCCATAAAAAAAACTAGAATGGAGGAGGAGAAAAAGAGAGTTCTGCTCCATTGGTTTGACATATGGGAAGATAGTTGTTTGACGAGATAATCAAGAGGAAGTGGATCATCATTGACAGGTATTCAGAGTTGGTATCTCTTGGGATTGTAGAGAGTACTAAAATGATTAGGTTTTTTAATTTGTACTAAAAACTAGAGATAATTGTACTTATCGTTGAGATTATTGTTGTTGGTTATCAATTTTACTCTTCATTATTATAGTGGATTGATTTTACTCCATGGAGATCCAGACCGTGGTTTTTCCCCTAGTTGAGAAGGGTTTTTCATGTAAATTTTGTGTGCGTTGATTTTGTTTCTTGCACTTTATTTCTCCTGCTATTATTGTTGTTGTGGTTCTCGTAATTTTCTCCAACAGCTACATTATTCAAGAATTTTGAACAAAGAGAACTTAGAAAGAAGCCATATGATGAAAAATACATACAATCTTTTTATTGATTTTTTTTCCTTTATGTACAATGAAGGAGAAGCCTTGCTTTTATAGACAAAGCAAGGGGATAGAGGCAAAAAAACTTTTAGGGAAAAGATTCCCTTAGTACAATAATACACACTAACATAAAAAGAAAATTTGAAAAGAAGACTTATTGGGAGACACTGGGTGCCAATAGTATTACTAAAAGATAAGAATATTCTAAAAAGATAAGAAGGATTCTTTCTAGCTAGGAGGTGCAAACAGAGAACTTGGGGCACTACTATCATCATCAGAGTCTGTCATATCCATGTCTTCATCATATTTTTCCATGGTTTGGACAAAATTGTCAATTTTTGTATCAGTCCAAACAGGAGGCCACCGGTCATGGGCATCTTGGAAATAATCAGGAAGCCCGATGCTAGTGTTGGCCTTTATTTTATAGATCTTTCTCCTAGTTCAAACGTTCTTTTGGACTCAAATCTAGGAGGCCTTATGGGTTCAAAGTTAGGAGGACATGGGACTTCACCAGCCATGATGTTGAAACCCATAGGAGCAAATTGGTCCATGGAGGTTTAATATCCGTCAGTAAAAGAAAGGGTTCTGATAGGGTAAAATCATCTAGGTATGGTCCCAAAGAGGTACAGATTGGAGGCTTGGTGGTCATTGGGTAATGGTTCAGATAGTCTAGAAAGAAGTAAAGATTTCTCAGTAGATCTTTATGTTGCTTGAGCCAATCTATGATGGTACACCATTGTTGGAAATGGTTGATAGAGTAGATATAACCATAACCAGTAAGATTATAGGGACGATGAATGATAAAAATAAAATGGGCCTTTTGTTCAGAGAAAGGAATAGCCCATAAATGATGCTTGCTCAGGATCTGCCTAAGTTGGAGGTGTAATTTTTGTAATAGCTAGAATCATTCTAAAAATTTCAAGAGAAGTTAGCTGGCATTGGTTGGATTTGAAAGGTGTTGATAAACATACAGTGGTGAAATAAAAATTAAGTAAGCATAAAGGGAAGATAAAGCCTAGAGATGCCATATGTTGGCTTCAGAAAGAGAATAGTAGAGATGGTAGAAAATATGATAGGGAGTGGAGATATAAAAATAATGAGGATGTGGAGGGATATTTAGAGTTGTGAGGACAATATGGAGGTAGTAGAATAAGCTTTTTCGGGGAATAAGAACAATGTCATCCAAGGTTTTGGGAGCATTTTTTCTGATGGGTGGGAAGGACTTGTTGATCTTTGCATATAAAGGATACTCAATGATAAGAAGGTGGAAAGGGATTACTTTCTTAAGTGAAGGAGAGAGAAACTAAATTGGTTTACGAGGCTAAGAAAGGAAATTTGCAAGAATGTTATGATGACCTTTGATATGGAAAATGGTGAATTTATAGTGAGAAAACCATTCTTGCCATTGAAGGAACTAGCTATCTGGTAGTGTCTTCTTTTTAGGCTCGAGAATCTTGGGAAAAGTTATATTGTTCATTTCAATCAAAAAGTGGTAAGGGCTAAGATGAAAGTTGAATTTGTCATGCCCTTTTTTACTGCCAAAATATTTTTGTAGATGGCATGATAACTCTTTTCTGATTCTTTAAACTGGCCACTGGCATGAATGCAGTAATGTATTTTCTGGTCAATCTCTTCAATTAGGACAGCACCTCAATAATGGTGACTAACATCTATCTGTAGAATGTGCCATCCTTTGTCAGGAATCTTTAAAGTATATGGATTTTGATAGGCTTGCTTTAAGTGTTATATGGCTCTGGTTTGATCTTTACTCCATAGTGGTGGATTCTTCTTGAGCAACTTTGATAAGGGAAATGTATAATCAGCTATGTGGGGGATAAAATCTCTGATGTAATTAACAATTCTAAGGAATTATTGAATTTGTTTAGAGTTGAGATTTCTGGGAAGTGTAGTGATTCATTAACTATGTGTGGACCAAGTTGATAAAATCCATTGTGGAACTTCATACCTAAAAATTCTATTTAGGTCTTCCCAATGACTCTTTTTAGCTAGAGCATAATCCCATTGTGTTTTGTAAGATGCAAAAAAGATTAGAGTAGGGCCTTATATTCTTAATAGGTTTTGGAGTATAGAAGTATGTCATCAATATAGACCAAGGTAATGGAAAGAATGGGCTCATAGATCTTTATCATAGCCTATTGAAATAATGAATGGGCAACCTTGAGTCCAAATGGCATTACTGTCTATTGATATTGGGCATTAGGAGTACAAAAGGTTGTCTTGTATCTTTCCTGGGGGTCAATTCCCAATTTCCAAAAGCCTACTTTTAAATCAAACTTTGAGAAAATTGTAGCTTCTTTGAGAAAGAGGACTTGGGTACAAATTTTTGGCAGTCAAAAGTCATCATTTTGTAAGAAAGAACTGAGAGGTTTGTAATCAATTACCAACCTCTTTTTCCCTTATTTCTATTCAGATTTCTTATTCACACAAAAAGCCTGACAAGCCCAGACATATTTTGTGGGCTCGATCAATCCTTGGTGAAGGAGAATCGCACATTCATCTTGGGCTAATTTTAGATCATCAGGATTCATTCATGGATAAGTAATCTTGGTAGGATTGATGTCTTCATTCTTTTTTAATGGTAAATTGAAGAAGAAGTGAGGATTTTTCCATAGAGGATAAGGGTGCGAGAACTGGGCATGGTTCTTAGGATAGTATTTCAAAATTTTGTCCTGTAGGGCTTCGTATGGATGTGGCACTTGTGTGAGTTCAAACACATTTATCAATATAAGCACCAAAATTAGCATGACATTTAATTCCTGTAGGTAGGATTTGTAAGGGAGATGTCTTACAATAGACATCCATGCCAATCAGAATATTTGGGCTAGATAAATGGCTTTAAGAACTTTGGTCCAAACTATACAATTAGGGAAGAAACAGATACCTATTTTCTTTTTCTGTGATAAGCCCAATCTTAAAAGAATTTCTGTCAGTAGAAGTGAAATATTCATCATGAGATATCCATACTTTAGGTGGCAAAATGTTCAGCTTCATAACACTATGATATGATTCAGTGTCCATATAATCGATAGCCTTAATCAACTTATCATATTTATCTTGTTGTAGTAATTAGATATGGATATAAGGTTAAGGAACAGTGAAAGGCTTGAAGTCTAACTTAAAACATTTTGGTTGTACTATGTATAACATATCATCTTCAACATCATCAGAAATTGAGGAATTAGAGGATTCATACTCATCAAAAGAGTCGAATGGAAGAGCAAATTATGTCTCTTCATCTTCGATGGATTGTTCTTCAATGAAATCTTCAATGTTTCCATTATCTTGGATAGGCATGATAGCTTCAATGGAATCCAATAGTTTGACATCTTTTTTTTTTCTTGTTAGGACATTGACGAGCATAATGTCTTCATTTGCCACAGAAAAAACATTGATCTTCCTTCTTTTCTTGAGAATTTATTCATTTAAAGAATCTGAAAAATCGACATCATTTCTTTCATCTGAATAGCTTATGATTTCCTTTATGGGAAATGTGTGATCTGTGTGACTATTTGTAGGAGAACTTTCTGTGATGATTCTCTTTTTCATGTGACATTCATAGTCTTTTTTCTCCTTACACTTAATCTTCAAATAAGCATAAGCCTAAAGACTTTATTCTAATTCAATTAGGAATGAAATGACATTATTTTGTTTATGTAACAAAATAATGTCATTTCATATATAGATGAGTTTGGGCTTCAAGCCAGGTTCTAGTCATCATGCTTAAGATTGAGCCTAATCTAAAGTCTAAAAATTAGAAAAAGGTTGAGTTCAACCTAAACCTAGTTAATTCATATTAAGCTTATTGATTTTAGACTAAATTAGGTTAGGCTTAAGCCATATGTCTAAGTTTTTTAATCTCTCTAAGCATACATACAATAAATCCCCTATTTTAAGCCCGTAGTGGTCGCATTGTAACCTTATCCTTTAAAGGATTTATTTTTAAATATTCACCTATACTAAAAGGAAAAAAAAAGCCTCTTTATACAAGGGTATAAGCATGAGTCGGTTAGCATAAAGAACATGAGCTCTCACTCTTCTTCTCTTCAATATCTCTTTCATTCTCAATTATTATTTTTAGACCTACTTAGGAGTTAAATGTGTAAGAGCAATAATTTTATTATTTATGATAAAAGAATACCTATTTGTAAAAATATCTTTTATATCCCTTCTATCCCAAGATCTCCTTGAGAGGATATAAGCAGTATACATAAGCATTACATACATAACGCTTCATCATAATATCCACTAATTGAGAATCAAACCAACACTTATTTTGTGACATTCAGCTCACCATAGTCATTTAGCCATTAAAATTTATATGGCTTTAGATGCTTCGTAAAACTTAATTTATTTGTAAGAATAGTATTAGCTACATTAGTGCAACTCCTACCATTAATAACTATACTCATACCTTGTGATGAATATGACACCTAGTTCACCCTTCGTGATTTGAAGACTTAATCGTCTCTTAGTAACAAGCATCTTTCTCTCAAAAACATACTCAAAACTCTCATCACTATATTTTCAAATGGTGATATAGCTTCTTTTTCTTATGAGTCACTTGCATTCTCCACTTATCCATCATTTCACATAATCATAACCTTCTTATTTAGACATTAGGATGTGATATCCCCTATCTTAAATAACAAAAACATTTAATATCTCTATTTTATAAGGGTTGGGGATGAATTTTACTTATTCCTAAATTATAAACGTTATCTTTAGCTTTTGGTGGTACAATTTTTACTTTAAAAGGACCCTTGTCATCTTGTTTTAAGTTAGGCATTAGAGAATCAATAGTACTAATGGAGTACTCAGATATTCCTTTGCGTTTTAGTTATCTCTCCACCTTCATAGCTGTATGCACCATCTCTTCTAACTCAACATAGTGTTGTAACTCCACTATATTAGTTATATCTTTATTTAATGCATTCTAGAACCTTCATCAATTACTTCTCTATTCTCTTCTACATTGACTCAAATCGTAAGTATTTCCATCTTTTGATAGTGTTCCATACTTAATCATTAGATAAGACTTTGTAACCTCTTATACACATCCTTATAACAATATCTTAGTAAAAATTTCTTCCTCACAAGATCCTTCAATTCATTTTTTGTCTTAATAAATCACCCATCATTTCTTCTTCCATTATTATCCATTTAATTCCACTAAATTATGAAATAATCAGTAAAGTTGAAACTCTACTATTGTAAACTTTACTTTCTTCTCCTCAGAGTAATTATAATAGCAAAGATCAATTATAACTTTGTCTCCTACTTCAGATAAGGATTAAGGTCATTCCTCCCTTTACTATCATTTTGATAGACATTACCTCTCTTTTATCCTTCCCATCAACTCTACTATAAATCATATAACCATCAAACTCTTTCTTGAAGATATTAGCTCTAGGACTTAATATATTAGAATGGAACATTTTAATGTAAAAAGAATACAATACCTCAAAAAGGGATGTGCTAAGGTAAAAAAAATGACTTTCGAGTTAGGAAAGGTTCAAGAGGATTTCACTAGTTTCTCAAAATAGATAAATTTATATAAATAGGTAAAGGAAGAGTAATTATAATCACTTTTTTTACATCTTAGATTCATTATATTTGAACAATTTAATTAAGAGACCTTCCCACTCCACAAAAATGTCTAACCAATTTTTTTGTTACTCAAAATTCTCTTTTTTTTTTCTTAGACTTCAATATTTATTAAAGCAATAGTTAGTATCAGTTATACAAATTATTTGGCATGTAAAATTTTTTACTACTAAAATATTTTTCTTGTAACCTAAGTTAATAACATTAAATATTAACAATGTAAATCTTCATATTTGTAAAATTCCATTTGTAAATCTTCAGATTTGTAAAATTCCATCAACTGGACATATCGATAAAACTTATGGAACAACTAAGATACAGTGCTTATCTTAGTCATATCCCAAGTCTTTTAACAATGCACACTTAAATCTCAACTAGCATGCCATCTCATAATTCATTTTTAAATACACATTTTATCTCATTATTGTATCCCTGTCTTGTAATATCTCTCATATTTGTGGACATGTATCTGAGACTTAGACACGTAATAGGAGTTATTTGAGATCCCTGATCACCACTTATTTAATGTAAATGAGGCTTTTTTTCTAAGTAAATGAACATATACAATTATTATCTATTAAATAAAAGGATTAGAAAGGGAGTTTAACATAAGAGTGTCTACGCTAAAACTACCTCCAACATTCTACACTAAAACTATATCCAATATTATTTTACCGTAACGCTTAAACTATTAACTACGAAGTACTGCAAATCTATAATTAAATTCTAGACAAAAACAACAACAATAATAACAACATCCAATGAAAGTCCTACTGAAACATAAGGTTTGAGGAGGTCCGATAATACACAACCTTACCCTACCTAGTAGAGAGACTAAATTGTAGGCAAAAACTATAAGGTAAAATATAAATACACGAACTTTACCTTTCAGTAACAGTTAAACTCATAATATGTGCAAAATGTTTCCTATACTTCAATAATAAAAATCTCAAGTAATTATTTTATTTTAATTTGCCCTTATCGTGTACACAATTCTTCTTTTCTTGTATACTCACAATCATGTATAAAAATACTATACTACTTCACAAGAAATATAATAAAAAATAAATTACTATTTTATCTATTTTGATAATATTAGAGCTCACATCTGAACCGGTATATTAGAAAATTTTCTCACCATCACTCTTTTACATAAACATAAAAGACAACCTTTCTTCATAACATTTGAACCGGTATATTAGAAAATTTTCACCCCATCACTCTTTTACACAAACATAAAAGACAATCTTTTTTCACGAACACATAACAAATAATTTTTTGCATTATCTCCACAAACCACACACGTATAGACATACTTGATGGCTGACCATAATTAACCTACTCTACCATTCAATTAGATTACAAATTTCTTAACTGAACAACTAAACTCCTTCAATTACCTCATATAGTGAAACCAGGTTTAAGTAACTCTCATTACCTTTGATCTTATAGGATAGATCAATGGCACCAGTCTCTCCTTAAATGTTGATTCTTTATCTCCATACTATATCAAATGTTAGAAATTTGACATACTTGTTTACTACTTTATAACTGCTTTATTGTCTAACTCCACTGTTTAGGTTGCTCTAATTATCACATTACTCAAGACCTTTAGGTTAGGTTTGAGAAACATTTTATGCAGAAAATTAGTTTTAAATGATCAATGCTTCAAGTAAAAATCCACACCTTGAAGAAATGATCTACTTCAATCACTGACTATCTCTCTATTATTTATAATACTATTGATGAACTTCTAGCCATTAGAGACTTTCTGAAGAGGATCTTGTCCTATTCACCTTGAATGATCTACCCTTAGACTATGAATCATTCATCACAACTATTAAATTATAGTTGTACATTAGTGTGTGTTTTTCTAAGTATTTGGCATGTGTTTCTTATATAATGGGTTATTATCATTGTGTTTTAGGAGTTATTTTGTATGTTTTTGTTTTGTTTGATCTTCATAGTTGTTCTTTTATGTTTGATGTTGATTTAGGGTAAGAATTGATCATTTTGATGTAGGAATGGAGGGTGGCCACCTTTGTGATTGAGCTAGGGACCAAGAGAGGAGAAGAGAAGTAGAGGAGTTGTAAAACAAGAACCCACGATTGTGGGATTCATCCTAATTCCCACAATCATAGGATCCCTAACCCAAAGAGACACGCTAGTTTCACTTATTTTTAAGTTCTTATGACTATATAAAGGCACATATCCCTCGGGCCAAGGGGATGTCGTGAAAACCTACCTCCTTGAGCTACAAAATAGATTTAAAGCCTAGAGAGAGGTAGAGAATCAAGATTTCCATTCCATATTTAGGTAAAAAAGGAGAGGAGCTTACTTCATCTAATTTTTAATCCTTTTTCTCTTTTAGCAACTTTATGATGGATTTTTTGGTTGTTAGGGTTGTTAATGACATTATGAGTGGCTGAGTTATTTGTAGAGATTAATTTTGAGCTAATTGTTAAACTCTTACTTTGTTGATTTGAATGAATGATGCTTTTGATGAATGTTGAGCTTATACCTTGCAATACAATGAGAAATTGAGTTGGGTAATTATGTAGGGTTGTATAATGAGAATTGGAACTCTATAGACCTACATTTATCAAGTTAATTGATTAGTTAGAAAAAGATCTTGGATAATTAGTTGATTACCCATAGGATAAATTCATAACTAGTTGAATTGGTGGAATGATTTTGTAGATTGAGAGATTACTTAATCATTTCCATTTAATTTGGCTAGAGACAATTAATGACACCTTGAGAGAGGGTAGTTACGCTGCGTTTGGTTAGCGTCTCTGGTAGCTGGAGACGGAACAGGATGAGACGGAACAGGATGAGACGGAACAGGACGGAACGGAACAGAAATTGGGGACAGATAGCTGTTTGGTTGATGGTGGACAGAACAGAAAATCTTGTCTCCGTCTCCAGGACAGATGTGTTTGGTTGTAGGGGAC
>JAOSBM010154900.1:0-11998 GCA_027568955.1 Erythroxylum tenue | reverse complement strand
AGCGTAAAGCTCACCCCCCTTTCATTCCCATCTCCAGGTGATGAGAAAGAGATCGGATGAAAGAAAGTCAAGGATTTTATTTGTTTTGTATATGTTGTATTTTAAGTTAGATTGTTGTAAGAATATGATTTTAGAAATTGTTGAGAATTTTGGGGTTTTGTGTCTTTTGTATTTGGATTTTGGTATTGGTGATGTAACGTGGGTTGGAATCGCTATTAAAGTTTGTAAACATTTATCTTTGATGATGATGAGATATGGATCCGTGTATGAATATGAAATGTGAATTGGTGTATGGATATGGCATGTGAGTTGTATATGGATGAAATGAGTTTAGTTCAAATGTAATGTATTGGAAGAAATTTTCCATTTAAGTTGATGAAATTTGTATAGGAATTGTTGGTATATATGTGTGAGAGATTTTTATGAAAAAGAAAAAGAAAGATAGGTTTTTTCTTAAAGAATGAGGCATGATGGAATATGAAGAATCAAATGAATTGAGGTGAGGGATTTATGAATACATTTCGAATTTTTGAATTGCTTTGAATGGCGTTAAAAAAAACTATACCGATTTGGATTGGTTTAAACCAAGTCGTCTTCTCGAAAGAGGTAAATTGTCTTTATAGTTTTCTAACGTTTTTCTAAAGTATGCGTTTTTGAATGTCGGAATTAAAAGATTTGACTTTACGCGTTTTGATTTCGTTGGTTTTCGCCCACGTTTGTATTTCGAGAAATTCTGTACACATGCTCTATGAGTTCTGCAAGAGTTGGTTGGGTTCTGAAAACGGGGCCCAACACTTTTCTCCATGATCCTCTTTCTGAAAACACATTATGGTATCTTTGGGCACTCTCTGCC
This sequence comes from Erythroxylum tenue, assembly GCA_027568955.1. NCBI lineage: Eukaryota > Viridiplantae > Streptophyta > Magnoliopsida > Malpighiales > Erythroxylaceae > Erythroxylum > Erythroxylum tenue. The sequence continues at coordinate 11,145 of JAOSBM010154900.1, read as the reverse complement.
CTTTATGCTTGTGCTGTCACTATATCTCCTCTTCAGCTCTATCAACATCTCTGTGACCTAAACAATGGAAGCTCTTTGTTATGGACATTTCTTGAGTGGTTCCAGCTATTAGATCAATGGAAGCAACAATGTTCTCTGATAATCTCACAACATCGTCTATGGAAAACTTCTGCTGGAACGACAATCTACTCATTGCTTCTTCATCCTCCATCGTCCATATTGAGGAACACATATTGGTGTCCTTTACACAGAACATCGTGTCCAATTTTATCATACATCATTGTATTGGCCACAACATCAAAACAATGTACTTCAATCTCTTAGAGATTTTCTCAAAGAGATAAATCACTTCCCCAATACACCAGTCATTCCACCTCTATTGGACCATATCCTGGTGAATTTATTCCTGGTGAACCAGAAGCCCCAGAAGTTGACATACAAGGTTCCAGTAGTCAGAATAAGTAAGGTTCGAAGTACTTCCCCCACAAGCTATAACTTTTGGGATCAGTGGTATCAAAGTTAACTTTCGTGTCTTGACTGGCAATAACATTGTCTCTTGATAACAGTGAGTAGGGAGAGAGCCCATAATTAATGGAAACGCTACCCATTGACCTTGTCTTCATCTTTGTCTATGTCTAGTTTACCATCTAGTGTCAAGCGTGTGTTATCTAATTGTATAGAAAATCCAGTAGAGATTACCCATGTTCCTATAGAAAATCGTGCTTGTGAGTCTTCTTTACCTTTGTTGATTCCCTACAGTATTTATTCTCGTGATCATTCTTGGGCAAGAAGTATTCGTACTATATTGTCTACACCTTGCCTAAATGTAAAAGAAATCATCCAAAGTTTTAGATTGGAACAACGTGGCCTCAGATTTACAACTGTAGAACAATACATAAAGCTTGAAATCCCTAGAGAGCTGATCTCTCTTTGGAGGGAGCACAATCATACACATCTTTATGTTGGAGCTATATGCCTTATTCTTACACTTCATAGAAGAAAGGGAATACCTGCTACAACCAGGATATCTCTTCTAGACACTGCCAATATAACGTACCAGAATGCTTTGAATAGTACTTTGTCGACAACGCTCAATTATAGAAGTGTCATTATGATGATAACACCTGATTTCAACATCAAGTTGGATGATCCCACTTTGTTTGAATGTCTGCAAGTTCAGATCCATATCACTGGAGCATATCAAGATCCTACAGTCATCATGACTACTTTACATCACCAGATAATCTATCGTCTACAGAATCATGCTTTGGATCTTAACTTTCCAAATTTTACTTCCGATGCCCTTTATATAGTTGTTGATCATGCTAATGATTAGACTACTATCAACCAGATCCCAAAGCAACTACCAACACATTAGTTTGAAAAGTTGAAGCCTACTGAATGGATCACCAATTACCGGAAGGTGTTCCACGAGCCTCAGTGACACTCTTTCCACACAACAACTCCTCCAATTCTAAAGACATTAAAAGATGGAACAGTGAAGTCCATCTATGCAAGGCCTAACGAAGATCCATCTGGACCTTCTACATCCGGGGCTATATTTATGACCCAACCCGTATGTTTTTATACGAAAGTTAAATCTAGTCCTCCTATCCATTATTTCAAATCTAATGGAGATCTAGTTTATGTCAGTCATCATCGTGAACATTTTATATGGGATGTCGACCCATCTATGTGCAAACTCGACTATGAAGTCTGTCTCAATCCTGAGTCAGATAGTGATGATGTTGATGAACGGTATGCCAGAAGGCAAAGGAAAAAGAAAAAGCCAAAACGTCGTTGTATGCCTTCTCAACAGTATCATCCACACAAGGTTGAACTAGATCCAGATGATTCCAACAAATCTATTGGTCTACAAATAGAAAGATTCAGACTTAGATCTCTTCGTGAGATGTTGAAACCTTCTACCTGTCAATCTAAGCCAGCAGTTCTTGTTACGACTCCTACTCCTATACCTTGCATAGTGGTTAAGCCATATGAGGAAGACTTTCCTTTTTTATACAGGAGTACTGATGAAACACCTAGGATTATCTCTAGCCCTTATAATCAAGCCATAGGAATCACTTCACAAGGAACACTTGTCTCAAATCCTTCTGATGAAGTTCTTAATTGGCAAACAACAAATGCAGTAGCATAGAACAAAGTTCTTTAAAGAATTGATTCTAAGCTGGATAGAATCAGTCAACAGACTCATGCTACGTAACATAAAGTCGATGTCATCTCTAAGTAGATCCAACAAATGTATCAATCTTACAAAGCTCAGATTTAGCAGCTTGATGTTGATCTTCGACATTACATTGTTACACAATATATTGGACCTGAATTCGACACCAAAGTTCGAGAAATTATGAAGATACAAGGAATTGTGCAACATCCACTTTAGCATTTCCAAATATGGCTCACCCACTTTAGTATTTCCAAATATACGGCCAGTATACACGTCTCCTATATATTAGACGTATCCAGAAGAAGCTGACTATTCAAAGGTTTTCAATCTCAACTATCCTTTGATTAGACATTATATTCATCCTCAAGCAGCTCAAGTTAAACCTAAGAAGTCAAATTCAAAGTCAAAGCCTGAACCAGTTCCTAAACCATCACCTTCATTCACTAAACCTGAACCAGTTAATTAGTGGAGTAAACCATTACAGATCTATACACCTCCTACTTCTCCACCAAAGGTTCAACCTTCCACATCCTCTACTAGGAAGGACAAAGCACCTCAGATAGAGTTCATCGCAACTCTTGCACCTACACTTGCTGTAGAAGATTCATCTGCTTAATCAGATAATACAGAAGCTTATTCTGAAGCCTATGTTCCAACATCTAAAGTCTTTGCAACAATATCTGAGTCATCATCTAAATAGATCTTTGAACCATCTTCTAATTCTTCAGCCCAGCTAGCTGATCTATCAGAATCATCACAAGTTATGATGACTATGCCTAAACCTACTGAAGTTGAACCAGAAATAAGTGAAGCAGAATCCACAGGAACTGAACCTTTCAGACCTGAACCAACACCACAAGCATCACTAGCTCAACCAACTATATAGACCAAGTCTACTTCAGGGCCTTGGTTCACTTTTAACGATCTTCCCCCAAAGAAATGGAGAGATCGCTTGCATGAATTTAGTGCATAGATAAATCTACAAATGACTTGACTAAATAATCCATTACAGGATATTTTGTATGAGTTTACATCTTGTTTCACTGGTACTTTACGAGAATGGTGGAAAAGTATTAGCAATTATCAAAGACTTCAGTATATCTAAGTCACTACAACCGGAGCTCTTCTTGGAATAATCCATAAAGAATTCATTGGTGACTTTTAGCTTATTGATAAGCAGATCCATCAAGAATATTTTGCAATGAAATGTTGTTCACTTCACAAGCGTGATCTACAAAAGCATTATCAACGAATGAAGGAAAGGTACTATCTTCTTAATGGTTGGAATGATGTTAATCTTTGATATACTTTTATCTTATCCCTTCCAGATCAAATTGCAACCGGAGTTACAAAGGACCATTGTTTCTATACAACGAGATATGGCTAATATATCTCTTGGAGGATTTCACCAGCTTGCTTTAGCCTCTCTTAATAAGTTATGTGATCAACATCCCTTATTCAAGAAAATTATTAAGGGTGGTCCAGTTCTCAAACAGGCTTGCAAGAAGCCTATCTTCAATTCAAGTGTAAATAATAGAAGACTTGTGATTGTCACAGTAAGAAGAAAGCTTATTTTAGACAAGTCTATCATAGAAGAAAGTTCCGTAGACAAATGGAAGGCTACAAACCTTTCAAAAAAACATATGTGAGCAAGAATGGCTAGAAGAGAAGAATGGTTCGATTCTTCAAAAAGTCCTCACATTATAAAAAGGATGATAGTTGTTTCCTCTGTGGACAATAAGGAGACTTTGCACGTACTTGTCCTCACAAAACAAAGAAGGATGCCAAGTTATTAAAGCAGGTGCAATCAAATTTTCCTATTCATTCTTCCAATAACTTTGAGGATCTAATTGAAGAACAATCTCATGAAGATAAGGACACAAAGCTTGTTGTTTCTGTCACAACCATTGAAGATGAAGAATCCTCTGACTCCTCTGCTTCTCTAGAGGATGATTCACTATACATGCTACAGCAAACTTGTATGAAGTTAGATTGTACTCCAGTTCAACAACCATACATCCTGATCCAACTTTTCAGACAAGATAAATATGATAAACCCATCAAAGCTATTGGGTTTATGGATACTGGATCCAATCGTACGATCATAAAGCCCAAAATTTTACCCTCTAAAGCATGGACCTCACATGATGAGTAGTTGACAGTTGCAGATGGCAATTCATTCAAAATAAGGCTTATTACAAAGAGAAAGATCTGGATACAATTCTTTCCACAATGTACAGTTTGGACTAAAGTGCTTGGAAGCAATCTACCTAGCCTAGATATTCTTATTGGTATGGATGTATACAGTAAAGCCTCACCTTTATAGATCCTACCCACAGGTCTCAGGTATCGATCATTTTTTAGTCCTTATACTGACATCAAAAATGTGTTTGAACTTTCTCAAGTTCCTACACTATATGCATCGCTAAGAGATAAACTGTTGGAATATTGTCCTGAATCACATGCATAGTTTTCTCACTCATATCCTCTGTGTAAAAATGCTGACTTTTTTATAAGTCTACCTTTCAAAAAGAATGAGGATATCAATCCCACGAAATCCATACATCCAGGGATGAACCCTGATGATCTAAAGCTTACACAAGATGAGTATTCTATCCTTCTGAAGCAAGGATTGATTGAGCCCACAAAATCAGACTGGGCTTGCTAGGAATTTTATGCCAATAAACGTTCAGAGAAAAAGCATGAAAATAAGAGATTAGTAATTGACAACAAGCCTTTGAATGCATTCCTGCAAGATGACAAGTTTCCTCTTCCAAAAATCAATACTCAGGTACTATTTCTAAAAGAAGTTGTTATCTTTTCCAAGTTTGATCCTAAAGCAAAATTTTGGCAACTGGGTATTCACCTATCTGAGAGATACAAGACTACATTCTGCATTCTCAATGCACAATGCCAATGGATTGTTATGCCATTTGGGCTTAAAGTCGCCCCATCAATGGTTCAAAGAATAATGACCAAGATCTATGAGCCTATCCTCTACAGTGCAATCATTTACATCGATGACATTCTCCTGTTCTCAAAGACCCATAAGAAACATCAGGCCCTACTGCAACAATTCTTAATCTTACTAAACAGTATGACATTATGCTTTCAGCCTCGAAAAGCATCATTGGTACTAAAGAAATTGAATTTCTGGGTATAGATTTCAAAGATGGATTTTACCAGCCTGGTCCACATATTGTATAAGAGCTGTTACACTTTCCTGATGAATATCTCACTGTAAAACAGATACAACAATTCCTCCGGATTGTTAATTACATCCGTGAGTTTATACCATATGTGGCAGCTTATACTTCATATCTATCCAAGCTACTAAGATAGAATCAACATTGGCCTCCTGATAGATAGATTCCACCTTGACCTTCTAATATTTTCCCTTCCTTTTTTCATTATAAATATCCTCTTCAACCAAGTATCGTTACAACTCTTTTATCTTTTAAAGTTTTTAGTTATCAAGTTTTTATGGCTAGTCAACCTCTCTTTGCCTTTACAAAGAAATCTTTTCCTTTTATAGCTAGTACACTCACTAATGTTTCTGAAGTTGCCTCACTTGTCCATATGAGTTTGTTTTATTATTTGCATCAGTTTCTTCTTGAACATAACTCTCTTGGAAGTCCCATATTGTTCAACCTCAAAGCACCTTACCTTAATGTGACTTTTCTCCATGATCCTCTTTCTGAAAACACATTATGGTATCTTTGGGCACTCTCTGCCCTTTATGCATGTGCTGTCGCTATATCTCCTCTTCAGCTCTATCAACATCTCCGAGACCTAAACAATAGAAGCTCTTTGTTATGGACATTTCTTGAGTGGTTTCAACCACTAGATCAGTGGAAGCAAAAATGCTCTATGATAATCTCACAACATCTTCTATGGAAAGCTTCTGCTAGATAACAATCTACTTATTGCTTCTTTATCCTCCATCATCCATATCGAGAAACACATACTGGTGTCCTTTACACAGAACATCGTGTCCAATTTTATAATACATCATTATACTGGCCATGACATCAAAACAATGCGTTTCAATCCCTTAGAGATTTTCTTAAAGAGATAAATCACTTCCCTAATACACCAGTCATTTCCACCTTTATTGGACCATATCTCGATGAATTTATTCCTAGTGAACCAAAAGCACCAGAAGTTGATATACCAGGTTCCAATAGTCCTCAGTATAACACAGAAGAATCAGTCTCAGATATTACAGGACCTTCTCAGCCTTTTAACTCAGTCTTTCAGGATGCTTAGGACCCAAATGATGATAACTATAGTCCTAATAAAGATGAGTTAAATCAATTCCTGCACAAATTTCACACATGTGAGCTCAGTCTTAATAAACGACAAAAGACCTATCAAGTTGATACTAATAGCTCAAGCGATCCAGACTCTCTATCTATTCTACAATCGTGGCACGAACCAATTCGTGACAAATAATGCCTTAGATGGCTTGGATCCTAACACTCATAATGGGACTCGTCTTTTTAGGAGTTTACTTTTGAGTCTTTTTATGAAAGAGAATCTTTGTGGCCTACAAACCACTATTCAAGATTCCATCTTATCATTATATTGTTTGCTTTTTTGAAAGTTGTTTGCCTTTTCAAAGTAGCTTAGTTAAAGGTGTGATGATTGTACTTTAAAGTTACTTTCTTTTTTAAAGATGTAATGAGTGTGTCTTGTGAGTGTTTTACTTTGTTACCCTTGCTTTGCCTATAAAAGTAATGCTCCTCCTCAGTTGTAAGTAGACTCGAGTAAGGTTGTAAACATTTAGACAGAAGTTTGAATGAAGTTTGGTTTGAGTGTTTTCTATTCTCTCTAAGTTCTTCCTCTCCTAAAAGCTTAAGTCTTAAGTGATGTTACTACCTGTCTTGATACAAAGACAAGTATGCTCTACATTCGCCTCTTCTAAAGATCTTGTGTATCAGAAAGTCTAAGATAGTCTGTGACTGCTTTAAAAAACAATTCCGCTGAGAGATTAGAGTTTAACGAGAAAAAGAGTATAGGAATTGTTGAGACTATTGTTTCAAAAGGGAAAGAGAGTTGTGTTGGATCGAAAACAAAAGCATACTAGATTTGGGTAAAACGACAGATTTCAAAAACTTTTTCCGAAATCAAAACACAACGGAAGCATAATAACCAAATCAACATGTTTAATCCATACATGATAGGGTATTAGAAAAATAAATAGCATAAAAGATGATAGAAAATTTACCGACTCCTTAGCTACAACTTTGACTCCTCGCTATGGTATCCTCTCCTTGTTATTGTATCCTTTCCCTCATGTTGTATCCTCAACCAATCCGATCTGCCACTTATTCTCCTTGGACAACTTGGTTAGCAAGATCCTTTGGTCGAAAAGGAGAAGAAATATTGTAGAAGTTTACCTTAGTTGAAAACTAAGAGACACTCTCTTTGCTAATTTCTGTCATGAAAGAAAGGAGTGTAGAATTCCAACCAATGCACCACCTCTTTCTCTTTCTCAAAATGAAAAGAGAGAGAGCAATAAATGAAACATTCTCATTTGTTTAATATGACTAGATGAAAAGACAAAAAACCAAAAGCAAGACACTCATTTTCAGTTAACAAGATGAAAGAAGGGAGAGAGAGAGCAACAAATGCACTTACTCCTTCTTTAATCAAAAGAATGCTAAAAGGTTGATAAGTTTTTCTAAATGCCAACATTAAATGACAACCATTAAATCCTTTAATGATAAGACCATTAAACCATTTAATAAGGACACCATTAAACCATTTAATGATGTTGAAGCATGATAAAAACCAATCTTCAATTTAGCAATTCAATGTTAAATGTGCACCTGCCCATTTAGCTCCAAAAACCGAAACTACAATGGTATAATTTTCAGTTTTTGCCTTCCTTTATTGTCTTTACAAATCTTGTTTTAATTTAATTAATCTAATTAATTAAATCAAACCAAAAACCAACCCAATATTAAATGTTTACTTTGGGCTTCTAATTAACACTTAATTAGAGTAAGCTCATCATTTAATTATAGGCTTATAACCCAATTTAATTAACTCTTAATTAAATTGTTCCAATATTATTATTCCAAATCTAATTTGGTCCTTTCTTCTTTCTTATTTCCGGTAACCTATATTTATTTTTCTTACTTTGCTTGATAACCTTCCTAGAAGCCAAGTGGGGAATCTAATTGGACTTATATAATTCAAGCTCCAATAAGCCTGGAATTAATTTAATCTCATTAGAATTAATTCCAGCTTATTAACCAAATGTCATTCCACTAAAGACGATTAGCTGAACTCTTGAATTACTAAATATTATGAGAACACATCTTTCAAATAAGATGCCCAATTGTAAACTCTATTATGAACCATATTATAGCCATATGCACAATAAAGGGTAAAATTACCATTTTGCCCTTAATTGGTTTTTCCTTCTAGATCTCCCGCTTCACTTTATATGGTGATTAACACATAAGATCTTATCTTGGTGTTAAGACTTGATGGGTAGCTAGTCCATCAAACTACTAGCACCAGTTTAATCACCAATCTCCGTAAAACATCTAGAAGTGATGATATCACTATAAACTCTTTATTTGAGTGAATGTTTCCTGATACATGTTTCAATTAATAATTCCAACATGTAGACACTAGATTGATACTTTGTAAAAATCCATTTTGATCATATCAAGAATTATAATGAAACACATATAAGTTCACCACTCATCAAGATTGTGGTTCACAAATAAAAGAATGTTAAAGTGTATGTTTTAAGATTAAAGAAACGACCTACTTTAATCTTTAAAAAACATACGTGATTCTAGATTCATTTAATAGTGCCATTATCGATAGTTAACTACTATCATGATATGAAACTCATCATTCTCTTGAAGTAAATTCCTTTACTTACACGGAGATAAATCGCAACACTACATTCTAAACCATAATCAAGCGACCAACTTGATTATTCAACTGTGAATCAACTAATTTAGATTCCAATAATATACATGTTTCTCATATATCTCCATGTATATGTACATTACTTACAAAAGAATCTTAGTACCTTATGACTAGTTAGATAATGCTCATACAAATAAGACCAAACTCTTTTGTTTTATTAATAATCAATATTTTCATTACAAAAGTAACTGGAAGAAGATTAAGTTAACACTTGCTTTCCAAGGCACTATATTTATATAAATCCAACAAGTTGTGAAGGGTGTAAGGTTCCTAAGAGGAAAGCTGAGAGTTGTATGCCCGTGGAGAGAAGGGCTTTGTTGTCTCGGCCATCATACCTGGAACTTACCGATAGTCACAAGATTTCCATGTTGATCCACAGTAGTCTACCAGACACCTCAGTATCCTACAATCCGACTTTGGTTAGTCGATGGTCTTCTCAAAGATGTTGTTTTGGCTAGTTGGTTGTTGTACTTTCCCTATGTGCCCTTTGGGATCCCGGTGTTGTAAGTGATTTAGTATACTAACCATTCACAAGGCATTTTGGGGGGCTCAGTGGTATCAGATCCCTAGGTTACGGCCTAGTGACTTGCCCTACGTCGTGAGTTCGATTCCCCGAATGTTAACGAGAGTCGCTTATAGGTTACTCCGCCAGAGTTGGCAAACGGAGCGTGGTGGAATAAGTAAGGTTCGAAGTACTTCCCTGGCATGACCAAAATAATGTCGGTTTCCATTAATGTCTTCTAGAAGCACAGCACCCCAATAATTGTCACTAGCATCTATTTATAGAATTCGTTGTCCTTTGTTAGGAAGCTTTAAAGGTGGAGGATCTTGACCTATGTGCTTTAAGTGCTGGACAACTTTGGTTTGATCCAATGTCCAAGATGGTGGATTCTTTTTCAGTAACTTGGATAAACATGAATTATAAGCTACCACGTGTGGTATGAACTCTCGGATGTAATTAACAATCCCGAGGAATTGTTGTATTTGTTTCACAGTGAGATGTTCATCCGAAAAGTGTAACAACTCTTGTACAATATGTGGATTAGGCTGGTGGAATCCATCTTTGAAATGCATACCTAGAAATTCAATTTCTTTAGGGCTAATGATGCTTTTTAAGTTGAAAGCATAACGCCATGCTATTTAGTAAGATCCAAGAATTGTTGCAGTAACGCCTGATGTTCCTCAAGGGTCTTTGAGAACAGGAGAATTTCATTGATGTAAATGATTACACTGTAGAGGATAAGCTCATAGATATTGGTCATTTATCTTTGAAACGATGATAGGGTGACTTTAAGCCCAAATGGCATAACAGTCCATTGGTATTGTGCATTAGGAATGTAGAATGCAATCTTGTATCTCTCAATTGGGTAAATAACCAATTGCCAAAATCCTGCTTTAAGATTAAACTTGGAAAAGATAACAACTTCTTTTAGAAATAGTACCTGAGTTATAGCGCCCCCTTACCGCAGAGTACACACCGGGATGTCCGGAGGTCATTCCGGTACATAATCTATGATAAGGGCGAGCTACGTTCTATCATTTCAATCACTTCATATGGCATCATATCAGTATGTGCTAAAAAAATCATCATAAGAAATCACAATATTTTTTGAACTTACTTTTCCTCAATTCATTTCTCAAAATCAAGGGTATACATTGTGTTTTTCCAACCCTTACAATATGTGTTGGCCCCTGAATTTTTTTTTTAAATTGATTAATTAATTATTATTTAATTAAGCATGATTAGGTTGATTAAGCATGATTAGATTAAATTAAGTTGACATTAAGTATGTTAGGTGACATGAGTTAGTATGAATTAAATGAAATTGAATATGTTAGTATGATGGCATTAATTAAGTTAGGTAGTGGGAGTTATGAAATTAATAGTATGAATTGGGCATAAAAAGAGAATGGAAGAAGATGGCTTGTTTGGGCTTAAAAAGAAGTTGGGCCTAAGTGATTTAATGAGTATATAAATAGAAAATAAAGAGAAGAAGTGT
>JAOSBM010154881.1:0-12002 GCA_027568955.1 Erythroxylum tenue | reverse complement strand
TGCTTACAAGACCTAAAACCTTCTTCTTTTCCTTATACTTAGTCTACTTAAGCCCATAATAAAACTCAAGCCCATTTATTTCATTTAATTCATGTTACCTAGACTACCTAACATAACAAATGTCATTATCTTAATTGGTTACCAACTCAAGTCAATTCATCATGACTCAATTTCTCTAATCATGCTTAAATAAATAAATAAATAAAATAATAAAATAATAATAATAATAAATAAATAAATAAATAAAAATTCAGGGGCCAACACACTGGGTTGGCTTGAAGGGAGAGTGACATTTCTAGAGACGAAGCAGATGGAAGAAGACGAGGTACGACAGAGACGAAGCAGATGCATGAAGAGGAGGTGCAACAGAGACGAAGCAGTTGGAAGAAGCAGATGGAAGAAGACGAGGTGCGACAGAGGATTGAATGTGTGTAGGTTTCGTTTGTAAACAGGGTGATTTTTGTCATTTGTCATTCTTGTCCGTAGGATAAATATTTATGTACCTCAGTTTTGGAAAGGATAGAAATTTTTGTCCTTATCCACTGAGGACAGAACAGAAATGAATGAAGAAAGCAAGCAAACAGGACAAAGGACAGAACTTTTACGTCCTTATCCACTGTCCTCACCCCTTAGGACACTAACCAATCGCAGGGTAAGTGTCACGCCTGTGACAAAGGTATTTATCATTAATTAAAATATAATTAGTGCATATATTTTTTGTCATTTTTAATTAAAAATAATTTATATATAATTAATTGAACAATTAAAATATAATTAATAGATTCATTAATTAATTAAAATTAAATTAAATGTTATTATTCATTATTAGTTATTTTAAGTTAATTAAGTGTAGGACTCACAGACGTGACTTAAGTGTCACACCTGTGAAAAAGATATATTTTTTATTTCTTAATTAAATATACTTAAAATATATTTAATTAATTAATTATAATATAATTAATTACTAATTAATTATTATTATGATTAACAATTAATTTAATTAATTAATTATAATTACTTGCATACATAATTAAAAAACAATTAATAACTAATACTCAAAATTAATAAATAATTAATATATTTAATAATTAATAACAACATGCACGGCTTTTACCTAAAAAGTAAACGTGCAACCGTGCATACAATAATATATACTTAATAATGATTAATAGTTAGTTGATAATATTTAATAATAAATGATAACATGAAATAGGATATACTTATTAATCCTTCCATATTATTATTTAATTATTAATTTAGTTCTATTGTGATATTCTTAATTAATAATAATTATTAATTGGTTATTAATTTATCTTATTTGAAAATTTTCTTATTATAATAACTATATACAGCTATTGCATGTTCTAGTAACTTTTAAATAAAAACAAAAATTACCTTCCATCATCTATACACCATCGATAATAAACACGCAAGTGATACTGACAATTGTAAATTAAGTCACCTAAAGTTAATTTAAAAAGTTGGACAATGAGATCTATAAATGATATTACCTACGAACAACCAATTCTTGATTGATGTGAAATCTAGAATCAATTGCAAAATTTATTAGAGTACACCGTCATTTTAGAGCCTCACGCATTTTAACTCATTATTTATTATACTTGAGACTTTGATGTAAATAAAAGCAAATAGTCTACATTGAAACAAGAAACACATAAACAACAAACTACTACCTAATAAAACAAATAGTAAAACAAGAAATTTACTAATAATTATTATTTAGTCGTTAGTTGAGAAGTAAATTTTTCCTGCCCCATCACTTTCTCTCCCTCCCTGCCTCTCTCTCTCTCTCTCTAGCTCCCCCATTCTTATTTTATCCTCCAAATCTCAATCAGTTCTCTCTGGTTCGTTCTACTTTGAATCATTAAAAAGTCTTGGTTTAGTCTCTCTGAAACATTTCAACTTCCTGGAAGAATCTTTCTTTATGGTACTACTGCCCACTTGTCTCTTCCATCTTATGTTTTATTTGTTGTTGTATTCTATTTTCGGTTTATTTTCTAAATCATGGATTGGCATGTGCAGGCCCGAGAGATTGAAGGCGTCATATACGATGAGGTTGGTTTCATTTTGTTCTGGAAATCTATTTGGTTCTTGATTCAAGCCCTAAAAAATGATTAGTTTGGCAGGAGTTTATAGAGAACGTTAAGGGGTTAAAGCCTTTTATGTGTTAATGGATTCCAGTAAACCAGGAACTGAAAACATTAGTCTTCGTCTGCCATGGTTACGCCATGGAATGTAGCATCACCATAAACAATTAGTCTTTGTTTTTTTTCTGTAAAAAAAGCTGCTCTGTTTTTCTAATGACCTCATTTTTTATTTTTTGGATGATTTTCTAATTCAGTCAGGTACCGCGATGAGACTTGCAAAACTGGGATATTCCATTCATGGGATAGATTATGAAGGGCATGGAAAATCAAATGGGATTCAACGTTATGTCGAGTGTATGGATTTTGTCATTAAGGATTGCTACAATTATTTTGGTAGCATAATTGCGCTTATGTTTTTGTTGGCAATGTATAGGAAAAGCTTGAATTTGTGAATGGGTGGCTCACGCGAATGTCATATTTGATGTGTGCTGGATTAGGGTAACTCACCTTTCTAACTTATGATGTAATACATCATGGTCGTCATTACCAGTGTGTTTCCCTGGGATTTGGGAGCTCACTTTGTGACGGAATTTATGCTAGAATATTTTGAAAGGTGCGTGAATGTTGTACTTTAGCTTTTAATGAGTGGCAATTTGAACGAAACTTGATGGAAGTTCTTTTTCTTGATGCTAATGTAAGGTCCAATTTTAAATTTGTTTCAGGAGGATATGAATCTACTCACATCTTCCAATGATCAAACTGTAAGTTACTTATGTTAAGTGGTTTCTTTAGAAATGTTAAATTGTTCGACTTCTTGAACAGAAGAAGATAAGATATATGCAAGAAAGATGGAAAATATGATCAAGAAACAATTACAAGGGATTGAGGTAGGCTGAAATGATTCAGATACTTTTACATCTTAAGGATATCAGAAAGGTCACTATATTCCAAGTGCCATACATGATATGCAGTTCATATTATCTCATATATCAGGTTTTATAATTCACCATGTTTTGATTAAATTGACCAATTTACAAATAAAGGTGCGGGATGTCTAGGAGAAGAAATGCACTGGTGTTTTTGTTGGACCCCAAACTTTTCTTAGAAGTTATAACTATTAAATGAGAAATTGTTAGTGGTTAGTTATGAGTAAAGAAAAAGGAAGATTCTTGAATTTGAAAGGATATTCAAGATTTAGGTAATGAATGTAGTAAGTTGATGAAGAGTGGGTATATGTGTTTATGTTCTGTTATTAATGTTCATGATCAATAATGTACTATAATTTGTTTATGGATGATATTGAGTTTAAATAAAAATTGAGAGGAAGAATAGTTAATGAGCATGAAAGTTGAAAATACAGAAAAGTAACAAAGCATGAATAGGTTGATTATGAATTCTTGGTTTTTGATGATTTTTAACTAAACTTGCATATTTTGGAGTAGTATGAAATTATGGTGAATGAGTTGATTGAAATGGAATAGAAAAACTAGAAAAAAAAATTGAAGTATTGGATTTTGGAAAGTGGAAGTCTGAAAATTCTCTGAGAATGAATAGGGGAGAGTTGGATTTTCGATCTGAAAATTTTGTGATTTTTCTGGGCTGATCTAGAGAGATTTTGATAAAATTGTCTTCATAAAAGTTGTAGTTTATCTTTCTAACTTTCCAATAGCATATAGTATGATATTTTTGGACATCTGAGTTGGGAGATATGATTATTAGAAATTGGTGATGCTGCATGGGTGGTCTTTCGGGACAACTTCATTGTTTTGAAAATTTGACCCTCATACAGACAGAAATTGTTTTTATGTTCTTCATAATAGTTGTATATATTTCTTTTATCTTTCCATTGATATAAAGTTTACAAAATTTGGAGTTCTGGATCAAAAGTTATGGAGTCTAGAAGTTAGGGTGTTTGAGAAGAAGAGCACGACGGTGACTTTTAAAACTTTAGGCCAAAAGCACCATCGTGCAAATGCACGACGGTGATATTGAGGGTTATCTAAAAAGCACTGTCATGCAAAAGCACGACAGCGACTTTGGAGGTTGGATAGCGAAAGAAAAAGAAAAAGGACACGAATGTGGCATAATCCCTACGATCGAGGATTGGCACAAAAGGAGAAGAGTTATCTAGAATTAAATGGGCTTAAAGTATCCTTAGCATAAGCTACTAATTGGTGAATTGACATAAATACATCTCTAGATAAGATGTAAAAATTTTGGTGATATATGCCAAGATATTAAAGTAAATGAAATTGTTTAGTATCTCATTGAGCCTTATATTAAGGGGTGTTCTGATCAGGTAAGCTATGGCATAAATTGATCCCATTGAGATATTATGAATAGTAAAATTGATCTTTTTGAGGTATTAAGAATGACTGATAGGTAATTATAGAAAATAGTTGATTGATAAGGATTTCATGAACAGTATCGATGATTGTAGTGAGGAATCTTCTTTCAAAGAAGAATTTCCCTAAATTGTGTTAAGTTGATCAAACGATTTAGTTTAAGAGTGATCAATGAAGAAACAAATTGTGAGTATGGGAGTCCTATCACTAACAGAGACCCAAGCAAGAGAAGTAGAATATGTTATAACAAAAGGGGTATGTATTTTGTTTGATGTAAAGTATCCAACTATAAGAGTGGATTTTAAATTCGAGGTGACACTATTGCTAATGTGAGGAGAATATAGGTCCACATTCTAATTGGTGTAAATATGTTCAGGAGATACAAATGGAATCTGAGGAATGTGATACCAACGCACAAAGTGAAGTATTCAAATAAATTGAAATATGTGAGGGAACTAGTATGAATGAATAGACATTGAATAAGTCGATCTGAATTAAAGGGAATCAGATGAAAAGAGAAAATCATTAGGGAAAAGAAGTCAAGTGGGAAACTGAAAACAACATGAGATAATATTACCTTCATTGGGGAATTAGTCACTTAAGGAATTGTAAGAATTAATTATGGGCATAAGAAAATTTGGGTTATATCTGTTGGAGTTATCAATGCCCCGATCGTATCATGAAGTAGAAAATTAAGTGATCCAAGTAAAATCAGATCAATTGTGGTGCTGATCATGGATGAGATCTTGAATGTATTCAAACAGTCAAGAAGAATACTTTTGAACATTTGAGAAAAATGTGTAAACCGGATGAATGATGAATGTAAGAAGAATTTTGAGGAACTATAACGTCAATGTTAATTAAGCCATTTGGATTTGGAGATTATGCAATATATAATGAAGTTTCACATCAGAGATTAAGATATAATATGTTGCAACAGTATAAAGTGGTTTTTGGTATGCATGAGACAATTAGGATTATGAGTCGATTTTGATACATGGTTTAGAAGTGATATGATGGTAATTGCTTTGAAGTCTTGGAGACATTAGATGTGTGCCGTCATTTCGAGAACGTACAGATTTTGTAAGTTTGAGGAAGTTATTTAGTTTCAAATGAATGTACAAATGAGTGCTATGCTGGTAAAAGTAGAGTGTAATCTGATATATTGAATAGACAATTTTATAATGGAATAGTACAAATTCAGATATTTAGGTTACCAAATCTAGTACAATAAAGAGCATAAGATTTGAGCAAAAAATGAAGTACATCTAGTCATTGAATGTAAAGAGCAATTTTACATGGAAAGTTTAGAAGAGTCCAAATTGAGGACTCAGAATCTATGAATCTTATCAAGGAAATTGAAAATGAATATGGAATTTTGAGTTTGAATCGGAAGAATGATATGTTGTGATTGAAATAAGAAGTGTGTGTACCTGAGAAGAAAGATTGAGTAAAGAGATTGTTAGAAAAGTCCATATGGTAACTTAATCTATACATCCCCGCAGAACTACACTAAGATAGAGTCTGATGGTTAAGGAGGCGGAAATTAATGATCACACTTGTGAGTTGCCAACAGTCCTGACTATTGGAGACATGCTTAAAGATTACATTTTAAGAGTTCATAGGAATATGGGATCAATGTACAGCTTTAATAGACTCCAAGCATAACAATCATTATCGTAGTAATTTCATTAGAATATCGTATGAGGAGTTAGAGGGCAGAAAGAGTTATTCGCTTTTGTATTGTGATGATTAAGACCTAAAAATGGTTGAAGGCTAAAATTGATCGGAAAGGTTGTTGATAAGTGAAATTGATCAGTTTTAGAAATTAAATGACGTCAGAAGATAAAGGAGTTGGTGGATCAACACCGAAGGTATGAAGTAAAGGATGAGATGTTTATGAGAATATCACTTTCCCAAGGTGTGTTAGATTGAGTGCAAAATATGCTCAGGTTAGGATAAGGAATCAACTAAGCTTGAATTGTATTGGTCCATAAAAAGTTGTTAAGAACCGAACCATTGACTTATGAGTTAGTTTTACTAAGGAAGATGTCTTAGATTCGTAATGTGTTATATGCAAGTATGCTAAGAAATATCGATATGATCTGATATTGGTGTTATTGACACAAGAAGTGAAAAATTGTGAGTAATCTGAGATATTTTATAATGAGGAATTAGTTAAGAAAGTGATTGATTAAATAAGTGATTGAAAGACCGAGTGAGTCTATTGACTATGGTCATTTGGAAGAAACTAGGCGAGTGAAGAAGTTACTTGTGAGATTGAGGAAAGCATAAGACATCATTTTCTCCATTTGTTTAATCACTTAGGTAAGAATTTCGAGGACGAAATTATTTAAGGGGGGAGGGTTGTTGACCCCAAACTTTTCTTAGAAGTTAGAACTATTAAATGGGAAATTGTTAGTGATTAGTTATGAGTAAAGAAAAAGGAGAATTCTTGAATTTGAAAAGATATACAAGATTTAGGTAATGAATGTAGTAAGTTGATGAAGAGTGGGTATATGTGTGTTTGTTCTGTTATTAATGTTCAAGATCAATCATGGGCTATAATTTGTTTATGGATGATATTGAGTTTAAATGGAAGTTGAGAGGAAGAATAGTGACTGAGCATGAAAGTTGAAAATATAGAAAAGTAACAAAGCATGAATAGGTTGATTATGAATTCTTGGTTTTTGACGATTTTTGACTAAACTTGCATATTTTGGAGTAGTATGAAATTATGGTGAATGAGTTTATTGAAATGGAGTAGAAAAACTAGAAAAAAATTGAAGTGTTAGATTTTGGAAAGTGGAAGTCTGAAAATTCTCTGAGAATGAATAGTGGAGAGTTGGATTTTCGATCTGAAACTTCTGTGATTTTTCTGGGTTGACCTAGAGAGATTTTGATAAAATTGTCTTCATAAAAGTTGTAGTTTATCTTTCTATCTTTCTAATGGTATGTAGTTTGAGATTTGTGGACATCTGAGTTGGGAGATATGATTATTAGAAGTTGGTGATGCTGCATAGGGTGGTCTTTCGAGACAGCTTCATTGTTTTAAAATTTTTGACCCTTATAGAGATATAAATTGGTTTTATGTTCTGAATTAAAGTTGTATATATTGCTTTTATCTTTCCATTGATATAAAGTTTACAAAATTTGGAATTATGGATCAAAAATTATGGAGTTTAGAAGTTATGGTATCTGAGAAGAAGAAGGAGTTGCACGACGGTGACTTTTAAAACTTTAGGTCAAAAGCACCATCGTGCAAATGCACTAGAGTGACATTGAGGGTTATCCAAAAAGCACCGTCGTACAAAAGCACGACAGCGACTTTGGAGGTTGGATAGCAAAAGTCGCTACGGTGCAACTGCACGACAACGATTTTGAGGTTTTGAGAGGCTGATGAACATCTGATAGTTTTTTGACCATAACTTCTTCTATAGACCTCCAAATGACTTGATTTTTAAAGAAATAGATTCCTAAGACATTTTTCTACCATTATAAGAAAATTGGTATCATTCTGAATTGATTTGAAAAAGATTGATTGTACAAAATTGAGGGGTTCGGTTGGAAGAATATGAGTTGGATGTTTTACTGAACATGCTTTAGTAGTTTGAGGATATATTGACCTATAGAGATCCAAATGAGAAGATTGTTAAATTGGAGTAAACTAGAGATGTAGGGATACAAATCATACGAAAACGTTGAATTGGGATTCAGTCTGTAAGATATTGAATTTCTTGATGGAAGTTGTACATATTACACTGTTTTTGACTGTGAACAACCAGAAAATGTTTAAGGTATATCTTCCAAATTACTGAACTAAATTGAATGATTTTAGTGTCATTGGAAACATAAGACATAGAGGAACATTTATCTAGAAGAAAGTGTTATCAAATTTTTTCATTTAGCTGATCAAAATAAGGAGTTAAGATGTTAGTAGTTGATGGACAAAAGGGGCAAAATTGGGAGAACCAATTAAATGAAGGGTTAAAAGGGAAGAGTAAGCATAATGTGGTATTATTTAAAAGAAGAAGAGGAAAATCGTGAGACTTAGAAGATAGAAGAGAAAGTCGTGAGAAGAGAAGAGCAAAGGAAGAAGAGTGCGTGGAAGCTAGGGAAAAAGGAGAAAGAAGAAGATTTAGGCTAAACCTAAGGTAAGCATCATCTTTCTTCTTGCTTAGTAGAAAAACAAAAAGGGATTAGAGAAGAGAATGAGCTGTTTAGGAAGAAAGAGGAGAAACCCTAGATGGATTTTTTTAATGGATTTCTAAACTCGATTTTTTATTTTCCAACCTAAATAGACTATAGGTAGGTTAAGCCTTTACCCAATTTTAGCATTTATTTCATTTTTGTAATTTTTGAAGTTTTATGAATTTCTATAGGAATGTTGTGTTGAATGAGAACTTGGTTGTTTGAAGGAGACCATGGGATGACAATCCAAGAGCAAAAGGAAAGGCAATCTTGAGGTTGGATTTTTGCAAGTAAATAGGTGGGTAATATGTTTATGGTTGTTGTGTGATGGGCAAATGTCCTATTTGTATGTTTATGCTTAGAATTCGTGAATTTGAACTATTGTGATTGTATGAAAAATGTATGATGATTCATTATCATGTCATGCCATGAAAGACGAATGGCTTTTTGTCTGATGAATTATGACCATGTTATACCTTGAAAAGGTTATGACGTTTTGAATTGAATTATGAGCATGATTATGCTATGCCTTGCATCATGGCATTTTGATTAAATGGAAAGAAGAAAAAGCATGAGAATGTGAAATTTGTGATTGACTAAATTAAGCATAAATTTGTTTGTGGTTGGGAAAGAGAGTAATGTTTCGTTAGTCACGTGCACGTTGACGTATAGTCTTCTCCCGGCTAGCCGCTTGAGGCTACGAGATCCTGAGAAATCGGACTCGTTTTATTCACGGTTTAAACTTCAGTTTATTCGTTACGCTCCACGGAACTCTCGAGCCTTTTATTTTTGCATTTGCATTTTGATTTGTCAAGTTATGATGCAAGATTGAGTGTTATGTTTTGATGATTAATTACACTTGACATGTTCTATGTGATGATATGTTGAATTATGAGTTGTGAATTTGAATTGTGAATGATCGAATTGCTAGCCTAATGAGATTTAAATGTATATAAATATATGAAGTATATGTATGTTTGATTGTATGGCTTGTTATCAATGGCTATAAACATATAAGCCACTGAACTTCGCAGCTCTCCCCTTTCCCTTCCACTCTGCAGGTGCAGAAAAAGACAAATTAATATTAATCCTTGCAAAGCTTGGCAAACAGTGAGAATAGAGGCTTTTGTAATGAAGTTAGTTCAAGAAATTTTGTAATTTAGAATCATGTTAGGCATAAGCATTCAAATTGTATCGTGTGTATTTCATATTTTTGTATTTTTGTTTTTTGAAATGAGCTTATATAAACTCTTTTAGAATTCATTTATGAAATATAATTAGATTTTTGCTTGTGACTCTCTAAATTTTAATTGTTCGATGTTTAACTATTGTGGGCACGCCACCATTATGGGATGACGAGTTTCATTTCATCTCCGAATGTTTGGGCTCCGAAAACGGGGTCCAACAGTTTTAACTGGTCACACAGGAAGTGTCAACTCTTTGTATTCCCACCCAACAAGTTTTGGTAAGCATCATAAAATCTTCCATCTCTGTGGATAGTTTGAGAAGCTTTAACTTTCTAAAGTAGCAAATTACTTTTTTATTGTTTTTATCAGATCTTCTTGTCTCTGGTTCAAAACATTAATCATTTTCTACATGGCACTTGAGATGCAAGACTTCCTTCAATAATAGATCTGGTCAAGCTTGCATAAGGTAGGCTAAAATATATTTTAGACCTAAATGATTAAAATACTATTTGTGGTGTTGCTTTTCTTGACCATTTATTCACCAATTCAATTGAAGATACTAAGTAATCATAATTTTTTCTATTATTTAGACTTCCTTCAAGAACGTAGTCATAATTTGTGTTTAGAGGCATCAAAGTTGTTAGCTTTTTATACTCTCCCTATCTATCTGTTGAGAATGTCCTTTTTCTAGATATTGTACATATACTGGATCATGATGCCGTTTAACCTGGATCAAAATTTTGAAACCTATGAATTCTTGATATTTGTTTCAATTATAATGTTACTCTATTTTTTTCAACCTAATTGCATGCTACATTTAATTTTTTAAAATAATCAATTTCACAGATGCTGCAATCAATACATTAATTAGTGATTTCTACTATCTTTTAGTGGTCATTTTCTCAGACTTTATTGATCGTTCATTTCCAAAAGCAAGGTTAGAGAAGATTATAACAGATCTCCAATAAGTTCTGATATCTCAACAATAAAAGCAATATCTTCTTTTGTTAACTCCTTTTTATGGATATCATTATCCATCTTCACTTGTGTGATTCTCTCTCTCCCCCTCCCTCCTGTTCTTCCTCTCTATATCTATCTTAATTGATTCAGTTGAAGTTAAATGCCTTATCAAGGTAATCAAGAATGGAGAAATTAGTTGTTCATAATTGTTAGCTAAGAAATGCTATGGTATATTGGGATCTTGCTAAGAAATCAAATGGTTGTCATCTTATATCCTTAAAGTGATGTGGTTGGAAAGTCATAGGTTTTTTAGTGTAATTTGAATAAATTTTGCATTATAAAAGTGCTCTTAGGAATTCAAACTAACCAACATAATAATGAGAAGCTCAGTTAGATGACAGATATTGGAAGCATTTAAGATTTAGGATGAGCATTTTGAATTTCGATGCTGAAAAACATCACCACTCAATGCTTAATGTTATGTGTATGACCATATGAACTTCGAACTATTCACAGTTCGATCACACATCTTATAAATTTTTGCAATATTTATTCTTTAAGGTAACAAGCAAAAATCTTCCACCCAACATATTAAAACAACTTGCAAAGGAATTGAAAAATCCTCACCTGAAGGCATTAAAGTTGGAGTGAATGATGATGACTTTTCAACGATATATGATGATATTGAAGTCCCAAGCAGGACATCCTTGCCTTCTATAATATGTGAAAACTTTTCTAGATTTTTTCTTTAGGATTTGTCCCGGCATAAGATTGTTAGACTTAAAACAGGTACTGTTGGACCCCGTTTTCGGAACCCAACTCTTAACAAACTACCATCATACTTGAGCGTGGTTCCTTCTAATCTCTTCTGGCTCTGATACCAAACATGTTGGTCCCCGTTTCCAGAGTCCAATTAAACATGTATCTCCAATTAAATCTGCTTAACCATTTTCGATTCATCTTCTTCCTTTAATATCATAACATGTGCGCCTCGTTTCTGGAGTCCTACGCCTGAGTCATGAAACCATAAATGTTAGGTCCTAGGTCCAGAAGTTCGCCCCTAGACCTAAAATTTCCAATAGTTTCTACATCACTCTTATCTTGCTTTCAAAAATACGGTATCCCAAAAACTCCCACTAATGCATCATCATTACATACAATTCAATATTATCTCATCATACACTCTAATCTCTTTTCATTTAACTCATTTC
>JAOSBM010154841.1:0-12009 GCA_027568955.1 Erythroxylum tenue | reverse complement strand
TGAACAGATAACTTACGATTAAGTCTAATTCACAGTTAGGTCCCAAACCCGTCGGGCCTCGGAAACGGGGTCCGACACGTAAAGTCTATTTTGACTTAACAAGGATTATCTATTCCGTATACTTTTTTAACCAAACAAAATAACAACCTATTACCAAGAATAGATGAGGAATGTAATAGCCATTCCTTTCAACCAAACACCCTATAAGAGTTTCCTTATTATACAATCTTCTATGATTGTGAAGAAATCCATGCAACCTAAATTATATACAGTCCTCACCCATAAGTTCCAAGTTTAATCATCTTTTAAGATTGCCTCTCTTTGAGTCTTCGCTAAACTCATCATGCTATCTAATCTTATATGATTGTGAAGAGGATATTATTTATAAAAGTTTCAAGGCTC
Organism: Erythroxylum tenue; assembly: GCA_027568955.1. NCBI lineage: Eukaryota > Viridiplantae > Streptophyta > Magnoliopsida > Malpighiales > Erythroxylaceae > Erythroxylum > Erythroxylum tenue. The sequence goes on along the minus strand of JAOSBM010154841.1, from coordinate 11,607 downwards.
ACAAATGGATGGATAGAGACATTAAATAGGAAACTTCAAGTAAAGAAGTTGAAGAGAGAGAGAGAGAGAGAGAGAGAGAGAGAGAGAGAGGAAGCCTTATTGTCTTAATTTTTAAGAAAAAAATTTTGAACTCCACTTGTCATGTAGGATACAAATGTAATAAATAGCCTATATAAAAATAAAAATAATATATATTCTTTTTATAATGAATGAATGATAAAGAAGTTAAGTTAGAGTTTAAATTGAACGTTTGAGAAACATTGTGATTTATTTTTAATATATTTAAACATTTGAGTTTAATTTGAATTATTATAAAAACATTAAAATTCAATTTGACTCCTTTACCATTAATTAAATGAGAGCTATACAAAAGTTTCAGGAGGTACAGTTTCCAGATTACAATGGGAAGGCAATCTGAAGGGTGACAAACCTAATAAAGCAAAGAGGACCTAAAAAATTCAGGATAGCAAGTATAGCAGCACATTGATTTTATATATAGTGAATAATTCTTACATTACACAACCAATTGTTATTAGTCAAAAACTTAAAAGAAGGCAAAAGAGAAGCATGTGGGTTTTCGATAGGACAATCATTGACTGGAAATTGAAATGTTTGTTGAGAATCTATTTCTAGATTGACATCTTTGTACCCTACGTGCCAAGCTAAGTGGAGAAGTTCAAAAGCACTTTTGGAGTGGTATACAGGAACGTGTTATTATGAAGAAGCAACCCAAATCCTTGAAGCAAATTTCTACTAAAAGATTAGACGACCCCACCTACAAAATTTTCCAAGTTATGTATGTCTCGTAGGTAATGCCTGCCATCCATCATATCGTTAAGCTCTAGGCTATGGTTTTTTTGGTAATTTAGTGAATTTATAAATAAATAATGGTATGTACAATCAAGAGATTTGCGAGAGTGCCAATCTCTTGTCTATACAAAAGAGACCTAACATGTGAGCATGAGGGACCCTATAATTGCTCCCCATGCCTACACAACCAAACAGCATCCCAAGATTTATCATCCCACAAGATGTCCATAACAAGGAGCACCTTACCAAAAGTTCAATAATTCCCAGCAGTAGGTACTGTAACCGATACTATTCAGGACTACCTTCAATACATAATCAGAGAGTTACACATTAGGAAAGAAGACATCTTTTTTACTGATCAAATTGTTAACTTATTTGCAAAGAATTACCGAAGTGCTGAGGAGGAGAGATAGTTCAACTCTCATCCAACTTCCTTTAAATCACTGATCTGATCCTCTAGCTTTAAGATACCCATCAAGGGTTTGAGCTTTCCTACTATTGGGTTGCACAAGGAGTGAATTGTTGATATTTGTGACACCAGGCTCTTCAATTCTTTTTGGAGATTGAGACATTTCTGTATCATCCTCTCTTGCCTAATGCTAGCATTTGGTGTACCCTCCTACCAAGCTTACACAGCTTTACAACTTATGCTCTTGTCGTTTTGATTAACAACCTATCTCTTAGTAAGCAACTAGGATCGCCATTGAATTTGATTGCCAACGAGGGAGTGAGCTTATGAGTGACCCACCCAACCAGCACCTGCAAAACAAAAATAGAAGAAAACAAACCAGAACCTCAATTTACCTACTCTTAGTGTTTGAGCAAAGTTATTCCATTACTTGGAAGATCACTTTAGTGTTGATGCTCCCCACTTCCATAGCTGTGACTTTGAAGGTTCTGAGGTTTTTCTTGGACCATATGTTATACACAACAAAAAATAACAGGATAATAAATGTGTTGAGGTAAATGTTTATGTGACTTTGGGTTTGGTTGAACCAATTTTGAATGGATTGAAGATTTAAAAGGTTTGGAATGTTTATCTGAAAGTGACTAAGGCAGTGTAGCCAAATTGATTTTGAAAACGAGCATTCAAAGAATAGGTGGCTAATAGATTCATTATCCGAGGAGCAGAGTGAACAATGGTTAGGGATAAAGGCATAAAGTAGCTGATCTCTTGTTTGTAGCTTATTAAGGAAAGCTAACCATAAGATAAAGGCATACCTTAGGTTTGTACCTTGATGCCACACTAATTTATACCAAGGTACTCTCGAATAAGGAGGTCTCATCAAAGTGTATGCTAAAATATTAGTGTAAGTTTTTGTGGGGCTAGAAATCCATTCTAGCCTATCCAGTTGAGACTTATCGGATGGATATATTAATAGCTCTAGCATACGAATGGCCTCAATTAGGGCATCTTGCCAGTTCCAGACATTGTCACTAATAACATCAGCTACTTTTGCATTCATTGGAAATTCTAAACCATTGATAATTCTTGGAGTTGAGAGATCCTTTAGTATTCCTCTATGATGTCACAGGTCATGCCATAAGAAAGTTGAAACACCATTCCCTATCATAAATCTGAAATGGTTCCCAATAATATTCCTGACCTGAATAAGTTTCCTCCAGCTAGAAGAGCTATTGCTTGTGGGTTGGGCACTCCAGAAGTGATTTCTTCTAAGAATAATGGTGTGAACCCACTTAACCCACAAAGCTTCCCTATCATTAAAAAGGAACCATATCCTTTTACCTAACAAAACATTATTCCAAGTAGACAAATGTTTAATCCCCAGACCATCCTCCTTTTTAGGTCTACAAAGATGAGACCACTTTACCTTGGTATGAGTTTTAGACACAACCTTCCCAAACCACAAGAAGTTCCTAAGTTTAGGCTTTATTTCTTTAATGATAGAAGCAGGAAGAATGAAATGGCTAGCCTAATAGACCTGAAAGGTAGATAGAATAGAAGTTACCAATTGGAGCCTACCAGCATAGGACAATGCCTTATGAGTCCATTTGTTAACTCTAGAATCATTTTTTTTCCAACAAAGGGATACAATCTCTCCTAGTCAATCTTCCTGTTAAAAGACTAACACCTAGATATTTCACGAGGAATTGACCTCTTTTAAGACCCGAAAGAGTTTCCAATTGAATGGCCCAATGATTCATATCAGGAGATAAGAAGAATTGACTCTTATTAATATTCATTTCCAAACCAGAGAAATTAGAGAAAGTGTTCGAGAAATTAAGCAAGGTAGTCACCCAGGTCAGATCAGCATGACAAAACATTAACAAGTCATCAACAAACAAAAGATGGGAAAGTTTGAGAGCTTTGCATCTCCAGTGGAATTTAAAAGTAGGATTTCCTGTTATCGAATCATTCAAACTCCTAGGAAGGACCTCCATACTGAGAATAAATAGGTACAGAGAGAGAGGATCGTCTTGTCTTAATCCAGATTTCCCACCAAAAAATTTGGTAGGAGTCCCATTAATGAGAATAGAGTATGAAGGAGAGGTTAGACACTCTTCAATCCACTTAATAAACATAGGAGGGAGTCTTACATTTAGGAGCATCTCAAGGAGAAAATCCCACTGAATCGAATCATAAGCTTTTTCCAAGTCTATTTTAAAAGCACATCTCTTATGGCTATTAGAAAGGTGATAGTTCTTGAAAATTTCTTGAGGTAAGAGAATGTTATCCCCTATACAATGATTTAGCTCTAGGCTAATTCTTGATAAGCAATACATGTAATATTTCTTGATGATGTTAACCTTGTAAGTAAAAGAGAGATCAAGGAAAACCTTATTTCTCTAATGACAAATAGAAAATACTTGAAGGATGGGAGATGTGATCTCTAAAAATTTGCTAGAATAATACTTGAAAGATAGGGGATTTGAGCTCTTAAAAATCTGCTAAAAAAATACATGGAAGAATGGGAGATCTCAACTCTTAAATTATGGAAAAACAATGAAATAAATTTAGAGCATGAGGAAAAGACAAAAGACAAAAGACAAAAAAACTTTCATCAACATTTATCTCCTTAGCAATGATATAAGAACCAGAATGGACTGATCGGATCAACTGGATTAAGCATGAATCAGCTAGTTTTTTATTCGATTTGTAATTTTAACCGTTGAGAGTGAAAACTACTAGGTTAAATAATAAATCGACTGGTTAAATAACCTTTAACTAGTGAACCGGACTAGCTTTCTGCCTTTCTACCTCTCACTCCTATCTTTCTGCCTCTCTCTCCTGCTCTCTTTAATTCTATTGCACTCATCCTTGAGTTTACCAATTTTTCTTTAGTTTTTTTTTACTGGTTTTCATGAGTTTTTCTACCTCTCTCTCATCCATGAGTTTACTAAATTTTCTGCAATTTTTTGATGGGATTTGTGTGGTTTTCATGAATTTGGCAATGAATAATGAGAATGCAAGGGCTTGGGGGAAGAAAAACTTACTAGATATCATTGATTCTGGATTGTTTTTTATGGACTTTTCACCTTTGTTTGTTGATTTTTTTCTTGGAATTTGAATATGGTACAAGGATTAATTGCAAGGAAGCCTCGGAGAAGCTCAGATGTCGATGCTTCACCACTCCGTCCCTATTTCATAAATATTTATATTTTACCTTATATTTTTAGTTACTCTTGATTGTTTATGGCATATACTTTTCTGTCATGTGATGATTGTCTTCTGTTTTTCTATTTTTCTATTATTCAATTTAAGTGTCTTCTTTTTTGCTTGCGAAGCATTATTCCTCTCATTTTTGTTTGCAAATATGCTTAACTTCAGGGTTTTGATTCTTAGTCTTGGTATTTGGAGTTTAACTAATCAGAATGAGATACTATCCTTTTCATATATGATACCACCAATAATTCTGATAATTTTTTGCTATTTGGTTCAAAATAGATCAAATAACTGAAAGATTTCTCCCAACCAAAAAAGAAGAAGAAGAAGAAGAAAAGAAATTATAAAATTATAAAATTTTGGTTAAATTCTTCAACTCTTTTGAAAGTTTAGGTTTTATTTTTGTAAACTGTTGCTAAATGTTAAATGTAACACCTACATACCCCCTGGGAGGATATGCAGATGCTACACAAAACAAAACCAAAATAATCCAAAACATACCAAACATTCCTTACATACATTTCCAGAAACTCGAGCAACATACATTATCTTTAATTAAAAGTTGTTTTTAAACAGAACATATTAAACATATTGTACTTATTCAAATACATGTCATAAGTTCAAAAGCCAACCTGTATAAAGGTTATTACAAATCAATTATAGGATATTAAAAGCCTTATCCACAAATATACAAAATGTCTCATTACATTGAAATACAACTCAAACTTAAACATAAACAAAGACTCCAACAAAAACAACTTAAAAAACAGAACACATTCTTCTTAGCCACTGCAGTTGTCTTTGTCCCATTCTTAAACCTTCTTATCAAAACCTACACGATGAAAAAACCATCGTGCTAAGTATATAGCTTAGTGGGGAATAACTAAACAAGTTGTAATTTGGCGACTGTTTCTAACAATCATCTAGCATTCACATGCATTGAATCATGTCAAATCACATACAACCTTTAATTGTTAAAATTAAAGAACATTCCAACATTATTCGCATCAGAACAAAATACAACATATCAGAACAAAACTTACAAGTATCTGAACATAATACTATAATATCAAAACAGAACTTTAAGGTATCAGAACAGAACTTGATTGTGTCATAATAGAACTTGATTATATCATAACATAATTTAGTTATTTCATAACAAAGCTTGATTATATTAGAATTGAGCATGTAATAGAATACAAAACAAATTAGCCTGCTAATACTTTTTACAAAAGTGAGTAACGGGACCAGAACAGAAGATACCCATGTTTGGTATCTAAAACAAAAGAGACTTAAGTCTTTAAAACAAAAGACACAGAAGTGTCTAAAATCAAATGACACCAAAGTGTCTGGCACATAAGACACCGAAGTGTCTAGTTATAGAAGACACCTTACACTACAAGAAGAAGTGCAATTATCGACATAATTTTCCAGCGAAAACTTCGGAGATTCTGTCGATAACTAAATTTATCGACGGAATAGTGCGACGGAGTCTGACGTCAGCGTGGACATGGTCAGTATATGTTACCGACGGTAAGTTAATACGGTTGGTAATATATTACCGATGGAATAGAAAAACCGTCAGTATAGTTGGTAGGAATTTACCAACGGAACCGTCGGAGAGGGTAGAAATATATTCCGACGGTTCCGGAAGAAAATTCCTACCAACTATACCGACGATGTTTGTTTCCCTCGATAATATATTACCGACGAAAACCCATGCCGTCGGTAATTTCAACCCTTAATCAAATATACCCTTGATTGCTTAATCCAAAGGTGGAAGCTGTTAGATCGTTGAAGTCACCTTTAATTCTCTGTAAATGTCTTGTTGAATGACAATTTTCTGAAAATCTGGTCGTGAAATTTGATTTCAGTTTGAACAATTATAAATTATCATTACATAAGTTTTAGAATTTTGAACCCATGGAATTTGTTTATAAAGAAAGTTAAATGATCATAAAAAGAAAAAAAATCTTTCCTAACTGATAATTAAAACATTAAATAGTACATAAATGAAAACCAAATTAATGACAACAACAATCCTATTGTCCTGGTAAGCGTGGCTGATGTGAGTCTCTATCCCTCGATCTCATTTGATCCATGCCATTTCTGAGCTTACTTATTACCTGCATCAACGTCTGAACTGTGGCCTCAAGTTGATTGATACGTCGCGTTGTCGGCTCTGAACTGGATGCTGTTGTTTTCGACATAGAAGAGGAGTGCGAATAAAATGTGTTGGCACATGATCCTAGGTCAAAGATCCTTCCCCGACTGTCCCTACCACCCACTGCATTAAAATATAACTAGGTCTCATCAACAAGTTGTTCATCCTGCGACTGTTGCCCAGTTGTTTGTTGCATTTGATCCTATTAGGAGGCAATGCTTATATTATAATTAGTAAGCAATAATTATTAAGATTGAATATTAAACTATGAAATTCACATACATTGAGTTCTCAACATCGGCTGTTGACGAATATCACACCGTCATGTTTCTTAGTGTGAGTATGCAAGAACAACTGATGGGTGTGTAGGCGTAACGCCCATAGACTTTTCCTGCATAACAATGAAAAGTAATAAGTTAAACTAGAATTTATAAAAATTTCGGCAGTCTTTTCTGTTATTATGATATTAACCCCCTGTTCAAGAAAGCAAAGTACTCCACACAGTCATGATCATTAGGCATACTACACATATATGTTCATCACAACATTCACACATCAATTTACATTGAAATATAGCAAAGTAAAAATTTAGAATATAAACGTAATATTTATATACTTACAAGTCTCTCTGTATGCTCGTGGTGAGTAATTGATCCTCCCGTATGAACGGGAAGACTGTTTGGCCCTGACCTACCATGTCTATTGGTGGAGTTACGACCCGATATGAACATTACCTCAGGTGATCTCTAGTACTCCAGCCAACGACACCATGTGGACTCAGAAATGAAAGAGGGTTGTACATCAGCATTGTGTATCTAATTAATAAAATCGCGATAACGTGTACGAGCTCGCGACTCCTATACACTATGTATTATCCCGTCGAGTTCAGAACTCCAGCAAAAATGTTTCTGAAAATTAAAGGAATAAATTTGATAACTTATAACCTATTTATATGTATGTTATTAATGTATACAACAAAAAGAAAAAATATTTATCGCATATTGTACCTCAAACTCCTAATACTAAAATGCCTTTGTGGCCTTAGAGATCTTCTTCTATGCATAACCCTCAAGATCAATCCTCTCTTTAAATGTAGACGTCATTTGTCTTGAACATGGTCCAGACGAAATGAACCTAATATAAGAACAAATAAGTTCATAAATTTCCAAAAATTTAAACATATAAGTTAATGATAAACATATATAGTGTTTCATGTGATTTCACTTACTGTTTATCGGATATTTTATATATTTTCTTCCATCAAGACCCTCAGATCCAGGGTGCATCTCGTCTCCTTCATCTTCCATAACTGTATTGGATGATATATGACTATTGGATTGTTGCATATCACCAGTTGCAGGTGATGATGTTCCTGCAACTATAGGCGTTGGAGGTGGTGGTGGTGACTCAGTTGCAGCTGGAGTGTGTGATAGGCCACCCTCACAGTAAGTCCCTCCAAACATGCCTCTGAGCCTGGGCCACAAGATCTGACGTTGTCTCTTTGGTCCCATATTTGTACCTGGAATTTTTTGTTTATTGAATTCTCCTTCAAATATTTAAATTTGATTCTAAATCTAATATTTTACATAATATATGTAAAAGGAATTCAGGTGATTTGTTTCATATCATAACTTCGAATTTAGTAATGAGAATAATTGTTACAGTCATAGTACAATAATATAACTAGTTTATAGTACAATTATGTGTATTGCAGAGATATATGACAATGATATTAATTTTTTGTTGGATTCCAAGTAACATGAGAGTCGGTAAAGGTAAAGGACTCCCCGATAGCTGGATTCCTGAGAAGGTTCCTCGCATGTTCGAACGCTCCAATGGAAACAGTAAATGTTCTTTCTTCTTGTGTTTGGTTTTGAATACCTTCTTGCAACAACGTTTCTGCTATTGCTAATTTTGTTGGTGAAACGTTCGGAAATGGTTTACCTACAACACAATAGGAAGGAACTTACATATTGTCATATTAAAAAGGGATAATGGAACCTATCCTAAATACATATACGTACGTGAATTTCCATATGAGCTCTCTGGAATTGCCAACTTTTCCAAAGCAACCGATTTGCCTAATCCTTCATCGATCATTGTGTCATTACTCCCGCCTCCTTCGCATACATGTCATCTTCGAGATTCATTAAAGCTTCGAACATGTAATATATTCCATGAAATGTTAATATAACAACTTCATATGTTTGAATTGAGATGTATATAATAAGGAAAGTGATGTTGTTCAGATGATACTATACACCTTCAAGTAGAAGATCGGTCATGGAAGGCAAACGATCATTACTTAAAGAAGTGGAGATTGTTGCTGTATCCTTTATTCTTTCGACAGGGGCAATTTTACCACATTCCTCCCAACGGAATGAATTATTTCCATCCGGAACTAGATGCCAAGTCGACATTCCTTAATTAAGAATTGGAAATAAAAATTTGACAGAATATATTGAAAAGTTTGAGTACATGTTACTTGTCAAAGGAAATTAAATCTTACACTACATACAAAAATTAATCGCTATCATAACTTAATTGTGAATTACAATCATCTTCACTTTCTGAAGAATAAGAATCAAAATCCGGCTCCTCTTCAGATCTTTGACCATCTTCCTCCTCTCCAGACGAAATCTCAACATATTCATACGATGGATCGTGCAATGGTTCATTATCATCATATGTCAAAGATGCATTTATAAAATAAGCATCTTCATGAAACGCTTCACTTTCAATTCTCTTTTCTCCTTTTCCATTTGATTGAAACACACCTCTAGGTTTAAATTTGCAAACCGCCAACCAATCTATCTTATCTAACACACCTGTTTCGCTTGCATAGCCAAAATGAAAGGTTCAAAATGTTTCAATCTTCTGCGTGAGTTGATTTCAACAAGATTGTATCGGCTATGGACTTTTTTTTCCAACATTTGGAGTGGGGTCAACAGTTCGCAAAGGTCCCTTAACAAGATCACAAATGAATTTGTTCTCTATTCAATTTTCTAACAGTTCGCAGAGGTCCCATCCGTATATACAGGTTGAGAACATGCATAATGAATAAAGGCTTCAACTTCAGCAACAAATTCAGGATTAATGTAATCATCAGGTGTTGATCATCTATACATCCAAGATCTATCAACATAACTCATTTCTACAAGGTTGTTAATGTAAAACAGCGAGTCCATAATTAGTATCCTTCATGCTCGCCAAAGTATACAGAACATGTAAGATAATATAAGTGACTCGAGACACGTTCTGGTAGTGACTCATAATCTCCTCGTATTTTTCTTCGATTAGCCTCATAGTTTCAATCATGACGGAATTTTCGTTAACTTTTATAGGTTCAAATATACTAAACGAACCTATACTAAAGATTTGACATACATGTTTCTCATCATATATGTGAGAGGATTTTTTCAATCATTACAAGTCCTATATTTAATATTTACAACCTCGAATATAAAATAAGTATTCATCAAAGTATGAATACTTATTTTAATAAAATTTTAAAGTCATTGTTAGTATTCACGAACTGCGTGAAGAATGTCGATAATGACAAGTTAAGATAAGTTAATTAATAACGACGGAATAAGAATCAAATAAATAACGACTGCACAATTTAAGGTAATTGCAACTATAATATAAGTTACACTCATCCTATATTACTTTAATAATTAACTGAAGTTCATTCCACAAAGATACCTAGTACAAAAAATATGTAGACAACAACATATTCACTTACCTTAACCAAAACACAAACGTAGGCAATTGATGAAGCCGAGGACAGATTTAAATACCTGATAAAGCTGCTCTTCAAACTCGCTACAAATGAATGTACTAGAAATAAAAGAGTTCCTACAATCAAGAACACATTTGTTCACAGGTTAGAAAGCTTTTCTCCTATTTAACACAACAATTGCCATGAAATATTTAAATCAATCAAGGTCATTAACTATATTCAATCATCATTTAATCCTACGAAGCTCTTAATCCTGAAATAAAAATAGTGATGTTATAATTTACGCAGATCCTAATAAAAATTCAACAGAGTTTCCCCTATAAAATGAATATCCCCCTTCTGTAAGAAGGGTCAATTAACCCTGCAAAAAAAAAAACAAAACACTTCTTTATCGACCAGTAATCACAACTCATATTGGGTCTGCCAACCATATGTCTATTCTCAATGCAGTCCACATTTAACATCGCAAAATCTATAATTATGCAATTTTCAATACAAGTTAACCAATTTATAACCCCCATATACTGTCAATTATAATCAATGCATCAACATTTTCTCAATTCTAATCAACAATAGTATTGTTTGTTTTTTAACACAAATATATTACTTATTCATATTTAAATTAAATTCATCTTAATTACTATCCATTTAATAATAACAATATATATAACAAACTATACCAATTTAATTAAAAGTAAGATTGTTTGTTTATTTGAACACAAAATATATTACTTATTCATATTTAAATTAAATTCATCTTAATTACTATCCATTTATTAATAACAAATTATATAACAAATTATACCAATTTAATTAAAAGTAATATTGTTTGTTCATTTGAACACAAAATAAATGTATTATTCAAATTTAAATTAAATTCATTTTAATTACTATCCATTTATTAATAACAATATAACAATATGAATTAATAAACAAGTTCTTAATAAAAATTATCTAAAAACAGTTATATAAATTTATGAAAAATTTGATGACAAACAATTTTGATGTATCATATGAATTATTAAACAAGTTGTTATTAACAATTTAGGCTAGCCGTACAAACTTATTTTTTTTTTCCAATTGAAGTCACTAAAATTATATTATATAATTATCCAATATATTAGTTATTAATTAAAAATATGAATAATTTAATTAATTTTAGTTTTTAACTGTATTTAATATTTGTAACTAATTTTCAAAATTATTAATAAGTACTTTAATTAAATTGAAAATATCTTTAGAATATATAAATTATAACTTACATTT
>JAOSBM010154825.1:0-12012 GCA_027568955.1 Erythroxylum tenue | reverse complement strand
AAAGCTTGAGAAGTTCTTTTTGTATAATTATGCGATTTCCAAGTTTGATTATGTTGGATGTGTTTTAATCCATTTAATTGAGATTGCCTTGTGTTGAATTTGAGTTGATTGATTGGTGTCTTGAGAGTTTGATGCTCGTAGTTAAGGTTGGAATGGTTTGAAGTTGTTTGATCTTGGTATTTGAGTTGATTGTGAGTGTTGTGGTGTTGAAGTGAAGTTTGGGAGCTTTGGAAAAGCTTGGAGGAAAGCTGGAAATTTCTTGCCTAGCACGTGTCTGGACCTTCTCGGGTGGAATTGGAGTGTCTTTCCTGGGCATGTCCGTTTAACGGACATGCAGGTCCTTTTAACGGACCTTCTCGGGTGAGTTCAGGGTGTTTGTCCAACCCATGTCTGTTTAACGGACATGAAGGTTCGTTTAACGGACCTTATCGGGAGGAATTGGCCCTTTTTGCTCAGCGTGTGTCCGTTTAACGGACATGAGTGTCCTTTTAACGGACATTCTCGGATGTTTTGAACCCCTTTCCCAATCCATGTCCGTTTAATGGACCTTCTCGGGTAGATTTAGGATAATTTGGTCAATCCATGTCCGTTTAACGGACATGCATGTCCGTTTAAAGGACATGCTCGGGTCAACTTTTGTATTTCGCGTTTTTGACCGTTTTTGAATCTGAACAACAGACATGCTCGGGTTAACTATTGTATTTCGTATTTTTGACCGTTTTCGAATCCGAATCTCGTCTTGCGGTCATTTCTAAGATGTTTTAGCACCCCTTTAGGGTTCGTTGGGATAACCCTAATTGTGGCCACCCGTTAGCGCTTTTCAATTCCGAATCGGATCGTTGGGCTCCGGGAACGCGGTCCGACACCAAGGTTGGGCTTCGGGAGCGGGGTCCAACAAAAATCCCAAAAATCAATGAAATTTAAAAATGGAAAACCTAAAGGACTAAAAGCATGAAGTTGATCCTAGAATACTTTTACCCATACATTTCCTAAGCTCTTGAACCAAAAATCTTTCAAAACTCCAAAAGATTACAAACAACTTACATAAAATCTTCACCAAATGAAGAAATTTTGGTTCAAAAAAAAGCTCTTATCTTCCTCTACCTTTTTCCCTTCTTGATCACTCTCAAAATCCCTCTTGAAGGCTAAGAAAAATCAAAACCTATCTTGCTCTTCTTTCTTTCTCTAATCTCACGGAACTCTCTCTCTCCCTTCTTTCTTCAATTTCATTTTTCTCTCTCTTCCAAATGCAAGACACCCCATTTTCTTCTCTTTTACACCATTACTGAATGAATAAAGTCCCTTTTTGCCCTGAATTTAATACCTTATGGTTTTTAAACTTACATGACTTGCCTAAATTGGATTTTCACTCTCCCGCTACTTTAATAGTTCAAAGCCCTTAGCCCATGTCATATTATCTTACCCACATTAATAAGCTAACTAATTCTAACACGGCTAATCTAGCAAAAACCCCAAAATAAATCTAATCATGCTTATAGTAAGGAAAATTTTCAGGGGCCAACATATCTCCCCCTCTTAAGAAAATTTCGTCCGCGAAATTCTTACCTGAGTTATTGTAAAGATGTGGATACTTTTCCCTCATGGCCTCCATGGGCTCCCATGTGGCCTCTTCAACCGAGTGATTTCTCCACAAGACTTTGTCCAATTGAACCGTCTTGTTCCTGAGCACCTTTTCCTTAGTGTCTAAGATCTCTACTGGAATCTCCTCATAACTCAGATCATCTCTCAATTGAACCTTAGTGGTCTGAATGTTGTGGGATGGATCCGATCTATACCTCCTCTACATGGATACATGAAAGATGTCATGTATCTGTGACAATTCTGGTGGTAACGCCAACCTATAGGCTAGCGGTCCAATCCTCTCTACAATCTCATATGGGCCCATATATCTCGGACTCAACTTGCCTTTCTTACCAAACCTTATGACTCCTTTCTAAGGAGATGTCTTAAGAAAGACTTTCTCACCAACCTCATACTCCATCTCCTTTCGGTGTGCATCAGTATAACTCTTCATTCTATCTTGTGTTGCCTTAAGCCATTGTTTAACTAGATTAACCTTATAACTGTCATATGAATTAACTCGGGCCCTATCATTTTCCTTTCTCCTTCTTCATCCCAACATATCGGAATTTTACATCTCCTTGCATACAATGCTTCATATGGAGCTATCTGAATGCTCGAATGGTATGAATTATTATAATCAAATTCGACCAATGGAAAATGCTCGTCCTAAGCTCCGTTGAAATACATAACACATGCTCTAAGCATTCCCTCAAGTGTCTTAATGGTCCTCTCAGATTGACCATCCGTTTAGGGATAAAAAGTTGTGCTAAAATTCAACTTAGTTCTGAGAGCTGCCTGTAAGCTTCCCCAGAATCTGGAAATGAATCTAGGATCCCTGTCAGAGATGATTGAATCCGAAACCCCGTGTAATCTTACTATTTCATCAAGGAATTTCTTTGCTAGCACATGCAGAGAATTAGTCTGCTTAACTGCCAAAAAATGGGCTGACTTCGTCAATCGATCCATAATAACCCATATGGCATCATGCTTCCTACTGGTCTTGGGCAAACCCATTAAAAAATCCATGGTTATTCTTTTTCACTTCCACTCAGGAATGGATAATGGGCTTAACTTGCCTGAAGATGCTTGGTGTTCAGCCTTGAATTGCTGACACACTAGACACTTGCTCACATATTCTGATACATCCCTCTTCATGCCTTTCCACTAGAAGTGCTCTTTTAAATCTTTGTACATCCTGGTGCTACCCGGGTGCATGGCATAAGGCACATTATGTGCCTCATCAAGTATTTCATCCCTTACTTCCTTGACATTCGGGATGCAAAGTCTATTTCCTACAACCATAAGTCCATCATCCCTCACTACCACTTCAGATTTCTTGCCATTCTGAATTTCTTCTCGGAGCTCACTCAATTCTGCATCCTGTGTTTGTAACTCCTTAACTTTCTCCCTGAGTATTAGTCTCACTTAGAAAGTAGCAACAATACATTCAGGTTCCTCCTGTTTCAAACTTATCTTAAGCTTAGCCATCTCCTCTAATAGCGGCAGATAGACTATTTGAACATGAGCTATAGAGGATTTCCTGCTCAAGGCATCCGCTACCACATTCGCCTTCCCTGGATGGTACTCAATCAATAGGTCATAATCCTTGAGTAACTCCAACCACCTTCTTTGTCTCAAATTCAACTCCTTTTGGCTCAATAAATACTTAAGACTTTTATGATCAGTGAAAATCTTCATTTGAACCCCATACAGGTAATGTCTCCAAATCTACAGGGCAAAAACTATTGCTGCTAACTCCAGATTATGGGTTGGGTAATTCAATTCATAAGGCTTTAGCTGTCGGGAGGCATAAGCTATTACCTTATCTTCTTGCATCAACACACAACCCAAACCCTTCCTCGAAACATCACTGTATACTTTATAACCCTTATCTCCAATAGGCAAAATCAAAACTGGAGTACTTGTTAATCTGCGCTTGAGCTCTTCAAAGCTTTTCTGAAATTCCTCACTCTAGACAAATTTTCAATTCTTCCTCAATAACTTAGTCATCGGAGTAGCTATCATAGAAAATCCCTCAATGAATCTCCTATAATATCCTGCCAAACCTAGAAAACTCCTCACCTCTGTAACTGTCTTGGGTGCAAGCCAATTTACCACAGCTTCAACCTACCTTAGATCAACATGTACCCCATCTTTTGAAATCACATGCCCAAGGAATATCACTTCATGAAGCCAAAACTCACATTTGCTGAATTTGGCATAAAAATCCCTCTCCCTCAATTTCTGCAACACAATCCGGAGATGTTTCCCATGTTCTCTTTCACTCTTGGAATACACCATAATGTTATCGATAAACACTATAACAAACTGATCCAGATACTCCTTGAAGACCCTATTCATGAGATCCATGAAAGCATCTGGAGCATTGGTCAAACCAAATGGCATGACTAGGAACTCGTAATGCCCATAACAAGTCCTAAAGGCTGTCTTGCTTACATCAGACTCCTTGATTCTGAGCTAATGATAGCCTGTCCTGAGATCAATTTTGGAAAAGACCCTTGCTCCCTGAAGCTGGTCAAACAGATCATCCATCCGAGGCAGAGGATACTAGTTCTTAATAGTCAACTTGTTGAGTCTCCGATAATCAATGAACATGCGCCATGTTCCATCCTTCTTCTTAACAAACAGAACTGGTGTGCCTCATGGTGACAAACTCAGCCTTACAAACCCCTTCTCTAGTAGTTCTTCCAACTGTTCCTTAAGCTCCTTTAGCTTCGCTGAAGCCATTCTATAGGGTGGTATAGAAATAGGTACGGTTCCTGGAATCAAGTTGATGGTAAACTCGATTTCCCTCATCGGTGGCAACCCAGGTAAGTCCTCTGGGAACACATCTGGAAACTCCCTCAAAATCGGAAAATCTTCTAACTTCCCTTCATTTACATCAGTATCCACAACATACGCCAAGAAGGCTTCACACCCCTTTCCCATCGTCCTGTTAGCTAACAAAGAATAAATGATTCTGGGTGATGGTGTTCTCCTGACCCCTCTGAAAATCACCTTCTCACCATTGCCCATGTCAAATTCCACCTCCTTAAGGCTACAATTTAACTTTGCATGATACTTCTCCATAACATCTATTCCCAGTATGACATCTAGCCCCTTTAACTCTAGGGGTAGCAAGTCCACCACCAGTCGAGTACCCTCAACAAAAAGCTCACAATCTCTATACACTTGACTTATAATCACATGCCTCCCTAAAGGGGTGCTAACCATTAAAGGACTTCTCAGTGACATCAAAACAACATCCCGTAATGTCATGCTTGTAGAAACAAATGAATGCGTGGAGCTAGAATCAATCAACACATATACAACATAATTAAATAACTGAGCCATACCCATGATAACTTCAGGTACGGCTACAGCTTCCTCTCTAGTCACAACAAAAACCCTGGCCTATGCCTGACCCTTGGCCTCCCTGGAGGATTAGTCTTCTTTGTAGTTTTAAAGCTACCCACCTCTGTGACTGGTCTAGTTCCCACAATTTTTGCTTTCCTCGGGCCTTGAAACTGTGACCCCTCTTGTATTGGTACCTAGGGACAGTCCATAATCATATGTTCCTTCTCCCCGCATCGAAAACATGCTCCAAGCAACCTGAAGCACTCCCCTTGGTGAAGTTTCCTATAATGCTCACATTGAGGGTTTGTGTATTTGCTCTTCCCTGTCCTTCCAGTGCCTCCTACACTTGAGGCTTGCCCCAAGACTGCTCTTGCCTGCTTGTTTTTGATAGGATCACTACTCCCCACTTCACTCTGAGTATGGTAACTCCTTGTACTCCTCTCATGCCTTGGAGTACTCATCCCCTTTTTAGAAGACTGATCCCTATTCTTCCTCTTCCTGTTCACTTCATTTTTTATATTCTCCAGCTTCTCAGCCTGGAGTGCAGCATCTACCAATTGTTGGTAGTCACAGAAATTATGGATCAAGACTTTCTCCTTAATCCCCAAATACAATCTGCCCTCAAACTTACGGCACTTATCCTCCTCATTAGCAACAATGTGGGTCGCATACTGAGAAAACTGAGTGAACTTCAGCTCATACTCACTCACACTCAGGTCTCTTTGTGTAAGATTTAGAAACTCTCTAGCCTTCTCTTGGATATACACCCTCTAGAGGTACTTCTTCCTGAACACTTCTAGAAAATCTCTCCATGTCAATACCGGAGGCATCACTTGACTGTGGGGCACATATTCCCACCAATAAAGAGCATCTCCCTATAACAATCCCACTGCATAATCTAGTTTCTCTTCATCATTTCACTTCATCTGAATTAAGACCCTCTCTCTCCTCTTCAGTCGTGCTTCAGCCTCTTCAAGATTGGTGGTTCCATTAAAATCCACCGCTCCGTACTTGCGGAGCTTACCATACTATCCAATCCTGTCCACTGGAGTTGGCACTAGAGCTTGTGACCCTTGGCCCATGGCATAAGTAAAAGCCTGGGCGAAGGCTTGAAATAACTGCGGGTCCATAGGGTTTACTTGAAACATACGAGGAGGAGGCGGTGGCACTTCGTGTTGCACACTAGATGCCTTAGAGTCAGGAGCAGAATGTGTCCTTACATCTTGTGGGACATAGGATTCATCTGTGCTCCCTTGGAGAGAGTCAGATCGAGTTAGAGCTCCTCGAGTTCTCCTTCGAGGTGGCATTTTTCACTCTTTCAATAGAAAACAATTGAAAGTCTTTAGTTTATGCAAAACAAATTTTGAAATAAGTAAAACAATTCAAATCGTATAAAATAAGTTCAAATCATGAGAAGCAACTTAAAACTTTCATGTCTTAATCTACCCATTTCAAGCTTAGGATACTCCAAAACCTAGTCCCAAACTTGGACCTAAAACTAGTCGCTTTGATACCATAATCTATTGGACCCCATTTCTTGAGCCCAAATACCGGACTCATAGACCTTGTACTTATTACCATACAGGGTTACTTGCCATTATTCCACTAGGTTGGTGTGCCCACACCAGTCAATCACCCGAATTACAACTAGCCTTCTTCAAAGAAATTGTAGCTATAGGTCTCTAGTTTGTTTTGAAGCAGGAATCCACTGCTTCAAGAATCACTTCATTGGAGGTCGGATGAGGAAGTTATACCCAAAAGAATCGAACTGGTTTATACTATCAATCAATTTGTACCTATCTTGGTGTAATTGCCATAACTCCCCCTACAAATGTCAGATTGACTTTGTTTTTAGACAGTTTGAAAGAGAACTTCTAGAACTACAACTTTCATGAAGAACTAGAAGCGAGATTCAGTCTCTAACAGGATCAAAAATGGAATAGAAAATATTAAGATGAGGTAGAAGGTCAAACTAAGACGGCCAAACGAAGACAATGTACAGTAACTAAGACGAAGCAAAACTAAGATGAAGAAAAAAGTCAAACTAAGATGGTAAAACTAAGACTTGTATAGTAACTAAGACGAAGCAAGAAGTCAAACTAAGACGATGAACAGTAACTAAGATGAAGCGATCTAAGATGAAGTAATCTGAGACGAAACAAAACTAAGACGAAGTAATCTAAGACGAAACAAAACTAAGACGAAGCAGAACTAAGACGAAGCGAATCGAAGACGAAACAAAACTAAGACGAAGCAGAACTAAGGCGAAGCAATATGAGACGAAACAAAATTAAGATGAAGCAATCTGAGATGAAACAAAACTAAGACGAAGCATAACTAAGACGAAGCAATCTGAGACAAAACAAAACTAAGACGAAGCGGAGGTCAAACTAAGACGAAGCAAATCTAAGACGAAACAAAACTAAGACGAAGTATAACTAAGAAGAAGAAATCTGAGACGAAACAAAACTAAGACAAAGCGGAGGTCAAACTGAGACGATAGAGAAGTCAAACTAAGATGATAGAGTAACCAAACTAAGACGATAGAGAAATCAAACTAAGATGATAGAGAAATCAAACTAAGATGATAGAGATGTCAAAATAAGATGATAAAGAAGTCAAACTAAGACGATAGAGAAATAAAACTAAGACGATAGAGAAGTCAAACTAAGACGATACAGAAATCAAACTAATACGATAGAGAAGTCAAAATAAGACGATAGAGAATTCAAACTAAGACGATAGAGAAGTCAAACTAAGACGATAGAGAAATCAAACTAAGACGATAAAGAAGTCAAACTAAGACGATAGAGAAATCAAACTAAGATGATAGAGAAGTCAAACTAAGACGATAGAGAATTCAAACTAAGACGATAGAGAAATCAAAATAAGACGATGGAGAAGTCAAACTAAGACGATAGAGAAGTCAAACTAAGACGGCTCTAAATCACTTTCTACACCCTCCAGAGCATCTCCCCTCATAAGGACCATAACTTTCGACTTAGATGTCCAAAAATTTCATGCTATATACCGTTGGGAAGATGAAAGAAAGGCCTACAACTTTTTAGAAGATACTTTTGCTTAAAACAACCTAGATCAACCCAGATATTTCCCTGAAGTGCATCTTTAGAAGAAATGGTTAACATACTTATTGCTAACACTTTGCAATTTCATCAGGATACAAAAACACACCAACAGAGGATGGAAAACATAATCAGAATTTGACCGCATGTCGTAATGCTAGTCAAAATTAAAATAACTAGACTACTACTGTAGCAGTGGTGAGTCTAGGTCGATCCCACAGAGAGTGTGTGTAAAGTTTATGAAATGAAATTAACCAGTGTTTTGGAAAAACGGGGGGGTTTTGGATTTTTCAAAGAAGAAAATAAAATTAAACTAACTAATAAAAATAAATTAAAGAAAAAATGCAACAATGATAAATATGGGGAATTCGGTAGGGACCCAGTTCTTTGGTTCAATCTCGGCCTAAACCCTGACTAAGCACATTTTATTAATTTGTTGCTCTTTAACCTCTCCTAGCAATTATTAATCGTGTGTTAAAAATTAACCTGAGCTTTCCTTTAGGTTTTGTTTAATCAAGATACGATCGTTGATTAAACCTAACCACCGAACAACCTAGGATATGATCTCTAGATTTAATTAGGCAGTAGCGTTATGAATTAGGAAAACCGATTAATCAAGGCAACAACCCCATATGATGCGTCATTTAACCTAGGCCATGTTATCCCTATTGATTACAAATCATTAGTCGCTACATATGAGTTTCAACATAACAATTACAGATTATATCGAAATTGTAGCAGTGGGTTTGTAATTAGCAATTTAATGAACGCATTAAAATTATCAAATCACAATACCCAATGGGTTCATACACAAATAACCAAATAATAATGAAAATCCGATTATCCATACACAATACCCAAATCGATTAAAATAGGATAACACAATCAATTCCTAATGTGAGAAAGAAACAACAAAATAATTAAAAATTACTTAACCCGGGTCATCGGCGTCAATGTCACCTCCGAACTGGCGTCGGGACGTCTAACTCTTCATGTGTCTTTTCCAAAAAAATTGCTTCATCCCCATCTTTATCCCTAACTAAAAATCCTATAATTTCTAACTGTTCAATGTAGCTGATAGGAGGAATTAATTTCGTCCCATCTTAAATCCTTCTCCACTGCGCTGCTTGTCTCCTCGTCTGTCCATTGTGCTTCTCCATGTCTGAGCCAGCAAGCCACAACATTCCATGCCCTAGCTACAAGCCGACCAGTCAAGACGCAGTTCCACGCCTGTGCCATCGTCCACGCCTGCGCCTTCGTTTTTTGTTCATTCCCCCTTCCGTTTGCGTTGTTGTGGCCTTTGTTTTTGACTGTCGCTTATTGCTTGTACTGTAGCATTTTATTGCTAGTGTTTCCTGTTAACAATTTAACTTGCTCCTTTATTATCCTTTTTTTCTTGCCTTTTGTTATTTTTGTCCTTCTTCCTCCATGAAAGCAAGTAGATATTAATCTTCGAAAAATGATCCATATGTCGTGCTTCCGACTCGCTTTAATTTCTTTGCTTCCGAATTGTACCTAAAATAATATATGAATTAAAGTGAGTATCTTAAGCTTTTTTATGTCAATAATTTCTAAGTGTAAATGATTAAAAATATCAACAATTAAGCACATATCAATTTCTCCCACACTTAGCTTTTGTCTGTCCTCGGGCAAAACGTCCAAATTAAGCTCATTAATCCAAAACATTGACTCAATTCCTATATTTTCCAAGACAATATAATCATAAAAAAAAGATGAATAACTTTCAAAAATCATAGCAAGAAATCAACATTTCAAGCTTTACTAATGATCAATCAACATTCAATATCTTCAAAAATTGAGCAATCTAATAGTAGACTCGAAAAATGTGTTTAACTAAAATATATCCATGGGTACACTCAACACCATTCATGATCATGACAATCCATAACTTTGCATATCATTTCATTTCTGCACCACTAATGTTCACATGCAAAATCATGAATCAAAGGACTTTTTCAAGGTTGTAATGTGGGCAAAGGTGAGGTGAGATATATTTGGGTTAAGTAGCATGAAAGCCATCAAAGCTAGTGAACCAAAAGTAAAACTCAATAAAAAAACTGGGTACCGTCAGTTATGACGAATGCAACATTTACATTTCACAACCAAATTCAGCTCTCACACACAAACCACATGAAGCATATACCAATCTGAAGGAATCCACTCATACAATTTATCTCAATGAAATCACAAGAGTGAACCTTTCAAGCAAACCTCTACCTCATATTCAACATACTCAAATAACTCAACCATTACAACTCTAGGAAGATGCATGAATCATAAACAACTTTTCAACACATATGCAATTCTTCCTTGATACATTTATTGTAAATAATTTTTTTTCTTTTTTTCTTTTCTTTCTTTTTTTCATTTTCTTTTCTTTTCCATTTCTCTTTTTTTTCTTTCTTTCTTTTCCTTGTAAAAATTGAAATAAACTACATCAATATGGCAATTTCAATGATAAGACAAAAAAAGTAAAATCCCAAGATTATAACCAACCCTCACATATATACACCCCCACACTTAGAATTTTGTATATCCACAAACACAACAATCACAAATATTCCACTAGCTTTATGACTTGGGTAGGACATTTGGTTAAGTTTAAAAGCATAAAATGTGGTTTATACAAAAAGAAAAACTAAAGCTCAAAGGGATTTATCAAGGGAAAAATCATGTCAATAGGGTACGTTATTTGGCCAATGTAGTTTATTAAAAACAAAGAAATCCTAATTATATTCATGTTGATGCATGTGATAAAATATGGTCTCAAATAAAAATTCAACGCAAAATCAAGATGAACATGTTATGAAGGTCACACATTATCAAAAGGCAATGAAACTGATGTAGATGTGTCAGTCAAATATGGCTTAAAATCTCACCGGCTTTGTCTACCATTAGTCACTACTCTTCTAAATAAAGTATATTGACCAATCACAAGACCAAAAGTACATGTTAAAGTTGCTATGAAATTTTCTAGTCAATCCACACTTTAATCATGATTATATAATCCTAGAAGCAATAGAAAACGAGAAAATGTTTGTTTCATTTGTTTTATTCTTTCTCTATTTTGATTGAAAACTCAAAAACAAGTAAAATAGACAAATTCAAAAAAACACATGCATATAAAAAAGTAATAATAATGTAAAAGAAAAGAAATTTACTTCCCTTGGGTTACCTCCCAAGAAGTGCCTTTGTTTAGGGTCACTGGCTCGACTCCCTCTTCTCTTCACGTGACAAAATTATGATCTTCATGTATCACATGCGGCTCCTCTACGTGAGGTAGTTCCGGATCATCATCCTCCTTCAGCATCTTCCCTATCTTCAGCTTCTTAATCCCGACTGAGTCCATACATTTTGGAAATATTTCAAACGTCTCTTCACCCTTTTCTTTATCATTTAACTCATCCAATCTGTTATGTAAAGGTAAAGAGTTAGTTTCAAAAATAATTATGGACTCAGTACTTACCTCCGAGCTAAAAGATGTGTCCTTTGCAGCTTTAAGCTCCTTCTCCACTTCTTCGGCACAAACAATTCGTTAAGGATTGACCTTAAAATTCTCAACCTTCTTATCACTTTGCAAATTTTCCGCACAGACTTCAATTGGGTACACCTTGGGTTGATACAACTGCTCCTCTTTGCTTTGCGCTTCTAGGCGATCGAGGCTTGTTGCCATCTGACCCATTAGGTGTTCCATCCTCTAATAGCTTGCTTTTGTTTCCTGTTGGCTTGCTTTTGTCTCTTGTCGAAATTCTTGCATTTCCTGTTGCATATCCTGTAGGAATTGTAAATTGTTAGCAGCCATAGTATTAACCAGTTCTTATAAAGATACAAGTGAATTGTGTTGGTTCTTCGGATCTTGGGTGCTATAACATGTGTCTTTTGGAAATTTCCCTCCATCCTTCTAGAATTGTAAAGTATTCTCCTGCAATTGCAACATCAACTCTTCCAGAGATGGACTGGAGTTGTG
>JAOSBM010154741.1:0-12022 GCA_027568955.1 Erythroxylum tenue | reverse complement strand
AGGAGCTTGAATGAAGCAACACTCTACGTAAAGGAAGACCAAGGTGAAATTCTGCTGCTCATTTCAGTTTATGTCGATAACCTGCAAATTACAGGTTCAAATCAGGAGGAAATAACCAATGTTAAATTGTTCATGCAAAGAAAGTTTGAGATGTCTGACCTTGGGTTGATGAATTACTTCCTCGGTTTAGAAGTAAGCCAAGAGCCAGCGGGAATCTATATTTCGCAGCAAAAATATGCTCTTGATCTCTTGAAAAGATTCAAATTGCAGAATTGCAAGGAGACAACCTCACCATTGGTCCTAAATCACAAATTGTCAAAGGAATCTGGAAAGAAGCTAAAGGATCCACAAGTATTGCGAAGCATTGTGGGAAGTTTGCTGTATTTGACAGCTTCCAGGTTCGATATTATGTTTTCTACAAGTTTTTTATCAAGATTTATGTCCGAACCAAGTGAATTGCATTTGTGCGCTGGTAAACGAGTCCTCAAGTTCATTAAAGGGACAATTAACGATCGAGTTTTGTATGGAAGAGGAATTTCAGTATCCTTGCAAGGGTTTTCGGATTCTGACTGGGCAGGAAGCATCGATGATATGAAGAGCACCTCTGGGTATGTCTTTATCCTCGATTCAGGTCCAATATGCTGGAATTCTAAGAAGCAGTCGGTGGTGGCTCAATCCTCAGCTGAAGCCGAGTACATCGCCTTGGAAGGAGCCATGAACCAAGCTATATGGTTACTGAAGATGATGTCTGATTTGGGGTTCAAACAATTGGAACCCACTGTTTTGTTTTGCGATAACAAGTCTGCAATCACAATTGCAGAAAACCCAGTTTTGCATGGTAGAACTAAGCACATCAATATAAAATTCCATGCCATTCGTGAAGCTGTGAAATCTGGTGAAATCCAGATTGTATTTTGCCGATCTGAAAGTCAATTGGCTGACTTGTTTACCTAATCATTAGGTCGTGGAAGAATTGATGAATTAAAAGAAATGCTGGGAGTTTCGTATGGAAAATTCAAGGAGGAGTATATTGGAGAAGATGAATTTGCATGCTAAACTCCTCTGCTGCTGTTGCTGTCCAAGCTGGAAAAAGGGAGTTGCGGCAGAGAAATAAAACAAAAGAGGCAGAGATTTGCTGCAGAGGAAAAGACAAAGAAAACAGAGATTTGCTGCAGAGAGTGTTTTTGGGTTTGTCCGTCTGAAGTTATTTTGTTCATAAGAATGGAGTAGGACAAATTTTATGTTTTGTTGTTGTTCTGTTTTGTAGCCTTATGCTGCTAGAAGCACTGTCTTAGCTTAAAATAGATAATATTGTAGAAGAAAGTTGTGTTGCAGAAGTCTACTTTGGATGTTTTGAATTCCTTTATATATGAAATCAAATGACATGTTTTGTGTGTGTCCACAAAACCATTTTGCTACAAAATTTTCCCAGTTTTACACCCAACACCTTTGGTTTGAAGGTAACCTTAAAAGCCCTTTCTTCACCAATTTTCTTGAACATCAAGCTTGTAGGGTCAACCGCAATAGAAACTTCGACTGGCGCCTTGACAGAAACTTTATATGTGATAGGAGGTCCAACATTCTTCACTTGCGAGTAGCAGTTACAGGGCCATTGAGATTAGGAATTGTGATAGAAGGGTAGTTGAAATCAGCCAAGGTATAGTTCTTAGGACATTTTCTAGATCCATCTGAAAATACTTTCATCTGAGATTGACTGTGAAAACTGTCAGGTCATAAATCAGGCTGGGATCTGCCGCATATTTCTGTTGCACTTGTTCTGCACCATATGCAAATGGAGTTGCAGGAGATCCATCAAAGTCAAGAATTGGATTCTTGCTGTTAGCTGTTGTTGTAGCTGCCGCAAAACAAAATTGATTTTGATTAGAACAGATGCTGCACTGCACTGCATGGTTTTTTGCAAATTTTCTTGTCTGAATGATTCAAAATAAGAAGGGTTTATACCAGTTGTCTTAATTGCAGATTTGATGGCTGCTGGGCTGTGGAGAAATTCTTCAGCAAGAGAAAGCTACTGAAATTCTTTGTGACAACAAGTCAGCAGTGGCAATGGTGAAGAACCCTGTTTTCCACGGCAAAACAAAACTCATCAAGATAAAATATCATGCCATAAGGCAAGCTAAAAAAGACAATGAAGTAATGATTAGACATTGCAGTGGAAATGATCAAGCAGCATACATCTTTACAGAAACCAAGATTTGAATTTCTTAGATCACTCATTGGTGTTCGCTCCATCACATGCCTCAAAGAGGAGTGTTGAGAAATCTGCTGTAATGATGTATTTTTGATGCATGTGCTGTCATTTTGATTTTGATATTTTGTAATCCTCCATTAGTTAGAAGTTGTTGTAAATTCGTGGAGGAGCTTAAAATATGAAAGTTTGGTGAACAAACTTCCTTAAATCACGGAAGTTTGGTTGACAAACTTTTTGACTAAAATGATGTATAAATATGTTGGAAGTTTACATAAATGAAGTTGAGAAGAACAGAAACGTAGTTCTTTCTTAAATATACATTCTCTGCTCTATACATTCTATGCTCTCTTCTTCTAAATACTGCCAACATGGGCTCCAATCAGGGTGGATTGCTTTGAGATAGCCAACAACACCGGAAATATGTGGACATGACATTGAAGTCCCAGATAATGCACTGAAAGGAACTCGTCGCTTATCATAATCGCCTTCGGATGGACCTACTGCTGGAGTGAATGCAGCGAGTACACTTACCCCGGATGCAGTAATGTCAGACTAAAAGGCGGTAACAAATAACATAAAACATAAGACCTATCTTAGAACCCTAGGTTTTTTGTAACGATGGAAATAGAGACAAGGCATTTTTTGGTCTAATAATTGGATTGGTAAAGGCCCCCTAATTAGAATTCCACAAGCTCTTACATTTGAGAATAGACTTCTTACTAACTCTAAAGCAATTCAATTATCATAAAGGGCTAATGGCATATCCCCCCAGATTTGCAACATCTCATTCCCAACTACCAACTTGATTTGGGAAGACAAGACACCTTCTAATGTATTAATCTATCTCCTAGCATTTTCAGCATTGTAAAATTTAGAAATTGGTAAAAATAGGATAATCTAAGGCTAGTCTAGTTTCCTATAATATGGAACAAGTCACTCATCCCTAGATACTCCATTCTTTTGTGGTTTGCAGTGTCATAGATTGAGAACATTGGATATAACAAACTCCATACCTAATATGTAGTCTACTTAAGTCCTCCTTGAGACTTGAGAGGGAGGAAGAATCAAGAAATCACTTGTGCTTCCTATGTCCTTTCTCTCAGTTCATATGGGAGAAGATTCAAGATTTATGCCTTGTTTCTAATGCAAGTAATACCTTCATGAATGCTCTTAATTGTCTTCTAAAACTGAGCTATGTTCCTAACTACAACAAGTAGATATATATCATCTCTTTCGCCTCCTTAATCAAGGAGATTTGAATGGAAAGATATCTTAGGCATTTTTAAAATATTGCACATTATAGAGATGAGGTTTTTTCCTTTCTAATATGTGAAATTAGATAAAAACTCCAATGTACCTTAAGGTTTGAAAGAGTTTGCCCTAATATAGCATCTTTATGGAGAATCTTTTAACTTAACTTATGGATAAAAAATCTCATGGTAGTGTAGATCAATAAACCATTTATAAAAGAAATTACCTGTCAAGGAAAGGGCGATGGTCTATATAAGATGCGAAGACCAATCTAAGAGATCACCGCATTCTTCGATCTAGAAGTGTTGAAAATTAGCACAAACATTAACATTCATGAGTTTAACAAATGTCATCTGCAAACTCTTTTGTCTAGTGACTCCCTCTTTTAGAAGCATCGACAATCCTAATACTTAATTTGGGTGGTTTTGATTTATAGTGAAAGACACGATGGGTTCTCTTATCCCCTTATGAAAAACTCATCATTTGCTTGTGGGACTTTAAATGCAGGAATATGTTTTACTAATGTGTCATCATTTCATGTAATATTTGTTTCCTGTTTATTAATCATGTGAGAATGCTCTTATATTAATCCAATTCTTTTACTTTTCAAAATACAACCTTGTCGTTCTTATTATCATTGGAAGGTTTTTCCTTGTCATTATTAAGTTGTAAATTCACCAACTGATTAGTTGCAACAATGGCACATAAGAGGTCTTGAACAATTTGACTTTTTAGTTTAATTTTTCCTAAGATTAGAGTCTAAAAAAAATTGAATAGCTTGTTCTCTTATGACATGTTGTAAATATCTAACATTAAATAGTTGAACACCATAACATAAATATGGTTTATTCTATCATTCTATAACTTCTGCAACGCTTCCCTTGCAATGTAAGAGATATTAAAAGGCAATGATTGCTCCTTTAGTTCACGCATTAATATATATTTTGTCTTAATTCACAAACGTCTTACATTTAAATCATTATTGATCCTTGCTTGCCACCATAACTTGGCATCATGTACATGCTAGCCAACATCATTTTACCCACTTCAGACACCCTTATAGTAAGAAAATATTGCTTCATGTCCCAAAAGAATTTCCCTAACATATTATCATCTCAAAGACCATTAAAATGCTTTGATTCCAGGACTTTAAGCCTTATCCAATCCCCTCCATTATGTTGGACACTATTGGTTCGGAGAAGTGCCAGTAGATTCTCCTTCACAGAAATCCTCCTATTTTCCTCTCCCAAATTATCATCCAATCATCGGTGGATGTGTTCTAACAACTTAATCAAATGATCTAACTGAGCAGCCAAGATTAATCCCTCTTCTTTTGGGTCTAGTCCATGGGCTTGCTCTAACAGGGCCATTCCCCCCCCCCCCCCCTCAATTGCTATATTTTTTTTGTCACTATTTTTCTCTCACATACCTTAAAATTTTAGCTCTAATACCAACTATAACATGGGTGTTTTGAGACTTGATAAACTAAATAGTCTAAACTTAAGTCTAATTTTTGAATTAACCACAAATGCATGACATAGCTATAGCTAACACAAGCAAGTACAAGTTGATCCCACAAAGACAATGATTACTAGTAATTACCTTTCTTCTATTATCTAGCCTACAAATTGAATTTTGTTTTTAACAAAGGAAATAAAACTTAAAAAATTAAAATAAAGTAGGAAACAATGATGAACATAGAAACAAAAGGAAGTTACTTAGAAAATAATCAATATTAAAAATTAGTGTCTAGGTAATAAATCCCCTTAAAACCATTAGATAATTAACTTTTTATCATGCAATTATTTTATTGCTATTGGACCGTGGAAATTTATATCTTATGCTAATAAATCTTTCGAGACTACTAACAACTAATCCATAGGCTTATTAACCAAAATTATTCAAGCTAAAGTTTCTAAGACTGCTTTATTGATTTGTAAATTCTGCTATAAGTTTCCCTAAAACACATATTCTTGAATCACATATTCTGAATATATTAGAACATATATAAAAACACATATAATTGAATCACAATAGATCAATCAAAACAATTGCATTAAATAAAAGAATCAAAACATATTACAGCACAAACTAGGGTTCATCACAACTAGAAGCTAAAAAGCGTTTATTTACACATAATAGAAAATGAAATCAAACATAAACGGAAGAAAAATGAATAGAAATCAAAGAGGTTATAATTTATCTATCTTTCTCTTCTATTAAATTTCCTTGTAAATTGAGGGTTTGATGTTGTAATATATTGGATCTTTTGAAGATTTCTTCATGCTCTCCATGTTCTTAGATCAATATCGTCCCTTTTGAATGTTCTTCACATATGGAATCAGCTCCAAAAGTCTACTCTCTTAATTGATTTTTGCTCATGTCTTTTTGTAGTAAAATTTTGAGTTTTGGGAGACACACAGGCGTGTACTAGGCCATGTATAACCCAAAATCTCCAAAATTCGTAATTTTGCATAGGCTGAGAGACTTACACGAGCTCAGAGGCGGTGTATCTTTAATTTGCTTCAAAACTTTATTTTATGTTGTATTTTCATCTGAATTCTTCTCCTTTTGGTCCATAAAGCCAATTATTACCTATAAATGCACTTTGAGCGAATTAAGTATCAAATATACAATAGCAAGCAAAATATATCAAATATGGGTGTATAAATATAGTAAAATATGCATCTATCATAAATGCATTCAAATCCATTATGTGACAACTTACTCCCTCAATTAAGCTCTCAATAAAATTCCATCAAATAACTTAAATGCACTTCACTTAGTAATTTCATCAAGCAATTTTTACCCACTCCTTTAAAGCATTTCATTAAACATGGGTTAAGCCCTTTGGTTCCACGCTTTAAAAGCTTAGCTAACTCTATTTAAGAGGTTAAAAGTGAAAGAAAAATCAAGAATAAATGGACAACCATACAAGAGAACTAGTAAAAGTCTCACTTTATTGTTTGAGACATTTCATCAAAAAAGTTTTGGATATTTGGTTTTGTTACGTTTTAAGGTAGGAAATAACAAGGAATTAGATCATATATATATATATATGTAAGAAAAATTTATTGATGTCTTAAAACTAAAGTTACATGAAATAAGCTCTTGAATAAGACAAAACATTCCCTTTTCCAACTATGAATGTACATATATATAACAACAACTTTGGATAAGTTCCAACAATTTTTCCACCAAACATTATGAATTTTCATAGCTAAACTTATCCTAATTCATTATTGTAGATGATTGAAACAATATGAGTTGTTACTAACATTTAGGCTAGGATAAATAACTTACAACTAACAGAGCTAAGAAACCAATAATAATCGACATAACCTAAAGTAACAATCATCCAATAACCGCCATTTTGTAACTATCATGACTAGGACTTGAAGAGAATTTTAGTTTTTCCTGAATATGAATTTTTAGCTGAAACAATGTCATGTTCATCTCGATTCTAAATGTGACTGCATTTCACCAAAATGGACAAATTATACACTTTTCAGCTTTTTGGTGGGTTAGCTATTTTTTTGAACTTTGTTGCACCAATTCCTTGCCAAAATATGCCATCATTATATTGTCAAAGTTAGGCAACACGTATATCTACCAGACACTAAAACAAAGTTCCAAAAAGCCTCCCTACCAAAAGAAAGTCGATGAACTAATCCATAACAATTATGCCAAATCTATCCAATATGTTTTTCCTTGGCTACCTGCTCCCAAAGTTGGCCAATCCATCATATTTTTCCTTGAAAATGCTAACAAAACATGTTAAGTAAGTGCATATCAAAATGACACAGCTATGCATACCATTTTGTTAAATTTTGTGGTGGTAGCCCATGCTACCTATTTTAAGTCTCATCAAACAACAACCCTCTTTACCGTAAATGGAACAACTATGAATAGGACTACAAGTCCATTTATTGCCCCTTATACACCATTAAAGAAAGCTTGTATAAGCCTCTTCCCAAATCCCTTTGATGTGTAGCCATTTAGTTTACTCATTAAAGGTCCTAAAAGAGGTGTCTTTTTCATCACCAACAAATTAACAATCAATACTGCACTATTGTCCTCCTCCTTAGTTAGAACTTTGTTTTCCTCAAACATGCTCTCATATAGTGAGATCCACTACATATGAAAAATTATCTTTTTTTAAATATAATTTTTAGAGGTTTGTCCTTGTTTACCTTTCTTATTTTGCTTGATAGAAGTCTCTCTAATAGTTTTTCCATTCCCATTATGATTGGAAAGTATTTTCTAGTCTTTATTTGGTTGTAGTCCACTAACCAATCAATAACAACAATGGCATTTGGGAGGTCTTGAACACCTTGCCTTCATAGTTAAATTTATGCCAAGATTGGAGTCCTGACAAAAAAATCCCTATTGGGCTTAACCTTCCTCCCATGTGGCCCCACTGTGAATAGTTTGTCCTCTTCCAACTTATTGCGAATATTTAGCATTAAAGAGCTTAATTCCTTTACATAATTTTGGATTATCCTATCATGCTCCAACTTTTTCAAGTTGCAAAACAAGAACTACTCCTTTAGTTCTTGCACTAGCACATCCCATGTTTTAATTCTTGGACATACCACATTCAGATCATTATCAATCTTTGCTTGCCACCATAACTTAGCATCACCAAATAAGTAAATACTAGCCATCATAACTCTATTTATTTATAGCACCTTTATCATAAGAAAATATTGCTCCATGTCCTATAGAAAATTCTCCAACTTCTTGGCATCTTGAAAACCATCAAAATTCTTTTGTTTTAAGACTTTAATCTTTATATAGCCCCCCTTATTGTACTGGATGTAATGTGTTTGAATAAATACTAATGCATCCTCCATCAAGGACACCCTCCTATTTGCCCTTTTCAAAAGATCATTCAATAATTTATAGATGTATTCCAATTCCTTATTCATGTGATCTAACCAAGCAGCCATGATGAATCCCTCTTATTCCAAGACTAGTCCAAGAATTTCTCCATCTAAATCATTCTTTCCCTCAATTGCTCTATGTTTTTACAAATCATTTATCTCTTACATCTCTTTGAAACTTTGGCTCTGATATCAATTATTACGAGGGTATTTTGAGGTTTCATAAAAGCCTTCAAATTCCTTGTGTCACAACTTAGCCCCTTAACTATGTTCTCAATAAAATTCTACTAAATAGCTCAAGTGCACTTTACTTAGTAATGTCATCAAGCAATTTCTAAGCACTCCTTTAAACCATTTCGTCAAATAGGTGTTAAGCCATTTGGTTTCCACACTTTAGGGGCTTATTTAAATCAATTTGAGAAGTTAAAAGTTCAAGAACACTTGTTGAAAATTAACAAAAAAAAAGGACAGCCAAATATACATATCATAATTAATAGAAGTCTCACTTTACTATGTGAGACATTTCATCAAATAGGTTTTAGACATTTATTTTGTGGCAATGCTGGGTATTAAATAGTAAGAAATTAGATCATATATATTTAAAAAGCATTTATTGATTTCTCACAACTAAAGTCTCACAAAATGAGGTCTAGAATGAGGCCAAAACCAACCATTTTCCAGCCAACAATATACATATATAGGCAGCTAACTACTTTGGATAAGTTCCAGCAGTTTTTTTTCTTCCAACCATCATGACTTTTCATAGCTAAACTTATCCTAATTCATTTTTGCAGATATTTGAAACAACATGAATCTTCATAAGATTCAAATTAGGGAAAATAAATTACAACTAACAAAATTGATAAGTCGACAATAACTGACATAACACAACGTAACCACCATCCTATAATTCTAATTTTGTAACTATCATAATCAAGAGTTGGAGTGAACTTTAGCTTGTCCAAAATATGAATTTTTAGCTACCAGTATGTCACAATGATTCAGAATGTAATTGCATTTCATCGAAATGGACATCTTATACTTTTTCTAGCTATTTAATAACTTAGCTAATTTTTTTGATTGATTTGGTGCACCAATTCCTTGCTAAAACATGTCATTATTATGATATCAAATTTGGGCAATGTGTGTATCTATTTTTCGTTTTCACCCCTAAAAGTTACTATTTATAAAACCATCATCTTCCTTTATTCTTTACTGTTAGTGACTCTATCTGGTCAACCATGTATACCATTTAACTCCTCTCTTTGAGCCCATCATAACCATACCCATTTCACCTCATAATAACACGAATCATCACAAAAATCAAAAAGAAAAATCAAAGAAAAACATAAAATTTTGATCTATCACCTTTAGTTAGTTTTGTCCACCACCACCACCATAGGACTCCCTTCAATGTTAGGAGAAAAAGCTCCATGGTCTCATCATCGGTCACTATTCGTATCACTGCCAATTAATGAAAATAGATGTTAGGGCTCCAACACGATTTTTCTTCAATTCATTGAGATTGGTTGAGAAATTGGGCTTCTTGTAATTATAATAGTTGTTCCACTCATCAAAAGCTTTCATTCGGCACAAAAATCACTTAATTCTAACACTAAAATATTTTCCAATCAACAAAGGAATATTTGATGATTGGAGAAATATTTTGGTTGCCAGAAATAACGTTCCAGCTACCTTCATCTGAATTTTTCAAAAAAATTTAAAAAATTTTTAAATTGTGCTAATCATTTTTTTCTTAAAGAATAATAGCAAAATTCTTAACAGATTATGAATTAAAAATCACATAAAGCTTATGTGAGAATAAGACTAAGGGCCAAATTGCATAATTGGACCATTCTAGTAAACCTAACGATTCCTAGGTTGTTAATTACTCCCAACAAATTGTAAATGATGTTGATTATGATATTTACCTTCCTATTTTATAGGTGTAATAGTAGTAGGACCCCTATTACAAGGTTCAGACAGACAAGTGCAATAGTTAAATAAGATCATATCTATCTACTGATACCGAATCCATAACTATTGAATATGGTTCTATACTGATATGAATGATGAAATGTTAAGCTAGGATAGATGCTTTATCCTTAGGGATGTGGATATGATATAATATATATATACATATATTTATATATACATACGTACCTACAAGTTTTTACATATACATATGTAATTCGTGTAGCTGTTATTGTGATGTTTATATGAATATTACCGTGATATATAAGTATATGCATATTGGTTTGGTACCTACGACATACTACATGAATTTATGATGGTCCTCATATGAATAAGTGATTGTTTTATGAAATTGCGTGATTGATATTAAGATTGTGTGTTGGTGTGTTTGATTATGATTGTTTAGAAGGAAAACTCTATAGGACATGCCACCTAATGGATATGTATTAGGACCATATGCACATTTTTAATTATGAGAGACAATTGTAATGTGATGTTGAGATATGATATGAACTAATCCTAGTTCATGTTTGGCTCTCAATCAAGTATTTATTTGATAAGTATGTTATTGATGTGATTGTGAATTTGGGCATATTAAGTGAGGGTTGGTCTGTTGGTGATGCTTGGCTCTATGCAGGCCTTTTGGACTAAGAGAGTCTTATAACTATATGAGTATAGGTGTATGGCTAAACTATTAGTGATGCTTAGCTCCAAGCAACCATTCAAGGTGTAGTATTATAAGGATTTACCCTTCGATACTTAGTCCTATAGTTATTCCTTCTTCATGGTTTATTTTGCATTGCATGTGATTTTTCATGCTTTATATACATATGTTTATACTATTATAAAATGTAGAATATGTGAGCATACCATTGGGTGTTATAAGACGATAAGGACTTACTCAATTAGCTTTTAATCCCCTTAACTCTATTTTTCTGTTTAGCTACATCAACTTCACAATAGTAACTCCAAGGAGTGTTGGTTACAGTATATCTACCACTACATATGCTTTTCATTTTTTTTCACTTGTACTTATACTCTAACGTCTACAATGATATATTTTAATATGTTGAAAACTTTTCTTCTAATACATGCTTACATTATTGTACTTTACTGTGTTTGTACTTATGTGTGTCCATGTGGTTATTTATTTTTAGTATTTCGTATTTATATATATCATTAGTAGTCAGATTTATGTTTGATCTGAGGGCTTTATTTTTTGAATTTCACATATTAGTCACATACCCATTTAGGTTGTGACAAAGTTAGGATTAAAGCCTATGTTAAAAGATTTAAAGCCTAAGGCATTGTTCTACTTATTACTACGGGCATATAAAAATTTAATCCCTCTTAAATATACCTTCCCTATATAGAATTCTCATATATTCGAATCAATGGTACTAACCATTCCTGTGCTTCCTTTATTAGCATGAACAAATATGTGCAATTTATTGCCTGATTTGATTAAGAGGTCTATGATGAGGCCTCGATGCAAAATGAGGTGCTTGCCCCCGCTACCTTAACTAGAAGGCGTGGTAGGCGCAGAATGACTAGGTCTTAAGAGGCATTTATTGTTGGGTCCTGTTCCCGAAGCCCAACCTTGGTGTCGAACCATGTTCCCGGAACCCAACGATCCGAAACGCAAACAAAAAGCGCTAGCGGGTGGCCACAATAGGGTTATCCCAACGAACCCTCGAAGCAA
>JAOSBM010154727.1:0-12025 GCA_027568955.1 Erythroxylum tenue | reverse complement strand
CGGCCCGTCAGGAGTTAGACTCCCATGCAAACACAAGAATCTACGTAAACCTAGCATCCACATCATATATAAGGTACGATTCCACCATGATTCAGGTATGGACTGTAACCCTAGTTGTTCACCCGAAATCTCTCACAAATATTGACTTGAACGTCGGAGGGGCCTCTCGGGAAACAATTCTCGGCCCGCCGTTGTCTGTTTTGCAGGTATCTCGCAGCCAGAATCGCACAGGCCATGGATCAAAACAACGACGTTCTACCTCAGCAGAATCCGGCAGAACCAAAGAGGAATATGAGTCCTTAGAGTATTCAGTTCAAATCTTAAGTGAAGAGGTATAAATTGCACTAAAAATCGAAACAAAACCATATATGTTCACTATCTCTTATTAGATTTTGAATAAAGAGTTTGTCAGAAAGAGCATTGGAAAAATTAGTGGGGAATGGATTAAGGAAACATCTACCATAACATACATAATTGATCTGAGGCTCTGCTCTACTAACCATAAGATAAAAGGAGGTTTGGGAGTAAAGTTTTTCCTAAACAAAATTGGCCTAATCTAGCTTATAAAATTAAGGTCTATAAATCTCCATGCAAGACTTTTGGTGAAGATGTTTAAATTATGCCACATTAAATTGTTAAATCAGGGATATCAGAATTGTTCCCTGTTAGATTAGCTTTGGTGATAGATAAGTCCCTCGGGTTACATAACCATATTCCTTCATTAATGATTTCTTCCAAATTAGCTTTAAGAGGAATATGAGTGCTTAGGGCATTCAGCTCAAATCTTAAGTAAAAAGGTATAAATTGCACTAAAAATGAAAACCAAACAATTTATGTTCACCATCTCCTGTCAATTTTTTTTGGAAAAAATTTTAGCATTTTTTTTGTCTCAACATCTACAATAGTGACCATAAATGTTCTCTACTAACTCTTACACTAAACAACCTCTATACTCTCTTGAAAACAAAATTTAGTTCATTAACTTGACGGAAACCAAACTTAAACGCTTTCTTACTTAGGGCAACATTGGTGAAACCACTTAACTTTATCTCTAATAAAGTTATCAACATATCCTAACCATAATAAATTCTTAACCACTCTCTTTACCTCTTTGATAATCTTATTAAGAAGAATTAAATGAAAGTTCTAATGAATATACAAATTAGAGAGGATTAAGGAAATGAGCTACACTTTTCTAGTATACAAGAGTAAATGATTTTGCCAACAAGCAATTCTGTTCTTAATTGATTTTATAAGAGGGAGACAATCTTTAAACGTTAGCTTCTTTGGTTTTATCTTTGTACTTATCACATCTTCGAAGGATATTATATGTTTGATATAAAATACAAATTTCACTAATTGTAGGTCAACTGTCGGTCTAACAACTAAAATCACATATTACATTTATAGTATGTTATCTTAGTTAAGTATGCAATCCTTTTGAGAGAAATTGATATTAAAACAAAAACCCTTCCGAAATTTTCTTCTCAAACATAGAAATGGCTAACATTAAACTCTGCCTTATAAAAGAAAAGCATAAATAGTCCTTGAAGACTTCTCACATGCAAAAAAGAAAATGAATTGTTGGCACTTTTAAGTTTGGAATGGTACATAATTTTATTCCAAAGTAGTTGTGTTTCTTTTTTTTTTGGAAAAATTAATGAATTACATTAAATATATGTGAAGCTAATACAACATTACTGTGAGTATTAGGCAGTTAGCCTACAATTAGTTACAAAAAATAGTTACTGAAAACTGTACAAAAAGAAGAATCAGATTGATATTGACTTCAACTTATGGGTGTGATCCATTTTTCATATCCGATGAAAGAGTATGCTTGACATTTTTTGCAACAATAGCTGTTCTGATCCAATTTATAGTCCTATTTACTAACTGGTATTTCTCTTCCTCCTTGTGTGTATAAATTATGATATTCCTTTCCTTCTATAGTGTATAAATGGTTGTAGTAAAAGCAACTTTAAGAATTGTACCATTGGGCATATTCTTTCTTGAATGGCAAATGATCCAGTTCAATGTTTGCTCCCAATTATACATGAATTTGCCCTTTGAGATTAGGTGAAGAATCCTGTTCCAAACAACTTTAAAGAAACGACGATAGTATTTTAAAGACTCACGGACTAGCAAGGTGGTTTATCATTGTGTATTAGATGCTTCTTTGATAGAATACCTGTCTTCTTCTTTTTTAAGTACAGAATACTTGTCATGTTCTGCATTCTTTTGGATCTAATTAACATTCATTGCTGTTCAAAAACTAATTACTTCTACACTCTATAGTATACCATATATCTTCGCTTCTCACTGGCCATAAACACTTACGGGTTGTTTGGTTTAAAGGAATAACTATTCCTAACATATTACTAATCCTATGTTTGGTTAGAAACTAAACCCAAAACAACTATGCATCAGGAAAAACTATTCTTAAATTATGAAGAATACACAAAACTCATCTCTACCTATCTTTAACTTTTCCAAGAATAGCTATTTCAATAGAAGACAACTTTATCCTTCTCACAAATAATAATAAGATAATCAATTTCGTATAATAAAATTAATAATAATAATAATAAGAATAAGAATAATAACTAGAAAATTTATAACAATTATTAATAATGATAAAAATAATTAATAATTAACAATAACAATAACAATAATAATAATAAGTACAAAATAATTAATTAATTAATAATAATAAATTTAAAATAATTACAAATTTAAAATAATAATAATAATAAGATAATGAATTTCGTATAATAAATTTAATAATAAAAATAATAATATTAATAACATTAATAATAATAAGAATAATAATAAGTAGAAATTTATAACAATAATTAATAATAAAATAACAATAATTAATAATTAATAATAATAAGTACAAAATTTATAATAATAATAATAATAATAACAATAATTAATTAATTGATAATAATATAATAAATTAATGATAATAAGAATAATAATAAGTGCAAAGTTTAAAATAATTATTAACAATTAAAAAAAATAATAATAAGATAATTAATTTGGTATAATAAAATTTATAATAAAAATAATAATATTAATAATAATAAGTAGAAAATTTATAACAATGATAATAACAACAACAACAACAACAACAACAACAAAAATAATAATAATAATAATAAAATAATAATAAGTACAAATTTTATAATAATAATAATAACAATGATTAATAAGTAGAAAATTTATAAGAAGAATAATAATTAGAAAATTTATAACAATATTTAATAATGATAAGAATAATAAAGTGAATAATAACAATAATAATAATAATAATATAATGATAAGGACATTTTAGTCTTTTTGTTACTTATTCTTTTCTTATTTCAAGTTTATATTTTCAAACCAAATATTGGAATAGAAATTCTTTCTGTATTTTATTTCTTAAACTAAACAAAGTAATACCCATTCTGTTCTATTCCTTATCTTTTTTATTCTTATAAATAACTATTCTATTCCTTATCTATTTCATTTCTTAAACCAAATAGGCTGTTATTGGTTGGAGAATGAGAGAAAAAGGAGGAAAAAAAAACTTTAACCCCTCCCCTGCCAAAAAAGATGAGTTAATCTTCAAAATTTTCCATTCCAATTGATGTCAAATTTGAGGCACGACAATTATTTTGTAGAATAATCTCATTTAGGATGATTTTAGAAACTTAATTAGAATAATATTATTCGTGGAATTTCCTTTAATATAGGTGTTTAATTAAAAGGTTTTAACTATCTTTTTTGAAAAGTAAGGCTTTAACTATCTTAGTAGGTACAAGGACAGTCCTTTTTTTTTTTGAGAAAGAAAAGAAGAAATGAATTAATAAATAGAGAAGTTTACATCCTCAAAGGATGTTCATGAGATAAAACCTCAACATAAAGTAGAGACCATAGAGTATGTAAATAGCACACGACCTGTATATTCAATGAACGTAGTAGAGTGGAACATAAAATGTTCTTCAGTAAAATAATTTCTAGAGTCCCATTTATAGCTTCAATGATAAGTGCATTTACGGTTTTACATTTGGATTCAAACTTTCCCGCATTCCTTTCTTTCCAGATTATTTGAACACACAATCCCATATCTAGTAAGTAAATCAATTTGTTCTGTCACAGGAATAGTCTTGTGTGACTAGCCAATGTATAATGATGGAAATAGAATTATCATAACCATTCCGTAAGCATTTTAGCTTCCCTTGTTCCCAAATAAACTTATAAACTCGACACATGAAAATAGATGATTTCTAAATTCATCTTGCATAGATCATAGAGTGCAGTACTTTCTGTTGATGTATTAAGCCGATTTCTAACAATAAGCTATAGAAGAAAAGATAACTATGGATGAAGAATATTATGCTAACGATTTTGCTCCAGGATATTTCTTTTTCGATCGGTATCTATTTAAGAGAAAGTTTCCAACCCGTATTGCCAAAACGAGTAGTAATACATCTCTATTTATTAGACAAACTAATTAATTTCTTGAATTTTGAGAACAATATAAGTGAGTTGATTACTTATTTTTATAGTTTTCTCGTGAAGTAAGAGGTGAGTATCTCAAGTTTTTTGAAGGTTGTATTAAATTTTCATAGTGTAAATTTAAAATTTAAAATTAATTTCAATTCTGTTTACAATAAAAGAATTATTACATAAATAGTTTTTATATTACTTGCTTTAGAATAGCTAATGCAATTGAACTATATACTAGCGAAACAATTCTGCTTCTATATACTTTAAATAAATATTGTAATCCAATTCAATTTGTTTTAATCCTACAATACCCAGACGTTGTTTGTAGTATAGGCCATTATTTTGATAATAACATTTATAACCAGACTTTGTTTGTTGCAGAGTCTATTAGTTTAATATGTATTTAAAAGCTGCTATGGTGAATGGGTCAAGTTCTATGCACTAAGGAAATATTAAGTTTCTTTCTAAGCACCATCTTCTACAATTTGCATAAAAAGTAAATTCCAAAGAGGTGAATCAAGTGTATAGTATGCATACATATAAGTAGATGGCTCTGATTGCATGGCTTTTGGCCATTTTTTAGATTATCAGTTATAATTGATAATGAAATTCGGATATTGAATAAAGCATCAAATTATTTATATACACTGCTACTAGCCACCTGTCCTCCTTCATCCCAGTACTAGTGGAAGCAATTTTTTTTTTTTTTAAGTACTAGTAGAAGCAAATTGTATAAACTGAAATTAGTGTTTTGAAATTCGGACTGGTTATCGAACCGGAGGTTTTATTGGTCACCAGTTTGACCGGTTCAATCACCGGTCGAACTTGTGTGACGTCCTAATTATGCAATAATTATATTTAATTATATATGATATTAATAATATTTAAAAAATAAAAAATAAAAAATTAATTTAACCAGTCCGGTCCGACCGGTTAATTGACCGGTTTTGACCGATTCAGACTGAGACAATTAGAAACTGGGTTTTTAGAGTAAACCAGACCGAATAGCCTATCGGTCACCAGTCTAACCGGTCAGACCGGCCGGTCTGGTCCAGTTTCCAAAACAGAGACTGAAATGATATACCAACATACCATTAAAAGTTAATTGTCTTCATTTTCATGCTTGGATTTATTCACCCTGGCGAGGCTTTAAGGTAATCAAAGGTACGTGAGGTAGTGGTCGTTGAGAATGATTTTCAAAGTGAATTGAAGAATGATTTTCAGAGTGAATTGAATGTTAGTTTCTGCCTTACAGCCAATCAGTTTGGTTGTAATTTAGTGACAATTATTTAAAGGAATTCTTTATCTTACATATGTTTAAATATATATATGATAAAGTTCAAAGGATAATTATACATCACAAATGAAGCTATAATGAGATTATAATTATAAGATTCATATTACATTTATGTACTATCCCTAAATTATTCCTAGTTATTATTCTATTAAGACAGGACATTAGCAGATTGCAAAAAGAGGAGCACATATTATGTTTTTCCTTATGAAAGAAGTAGTTGATTTTATAGGATAAAGTATAAAAATACTTAAATAAACATGTACATGCTTCTTAGAGAACAAGTTCACTAAACTGACATGATATGAGAAATTCATTTAGAACATTACTTGTATATCTATGAAAATTCTCATTATGATGATTGTATAAGTGATCATTTGACTTAAGGTCTTGAAAGTTATCTTGTATGAAGATTACAATATTTTGATACAACTTCTGACTAGGTCATTCAATCGATAGTCACTGGATATAACATGAACTATATGAAGGTAGTTGAGAGATCAAGATAGGATTCATTACCTATAGTAATTAGGAAGATTGTTCTGTTATTCATGATCAGTATTGATTCGAAAAATCCTTGGCCAAGGTAGAATGACACTTTATAAATAGTTTACAAATGTAATTAATTGAATCAATAGCTAATGGCGAAGAAGTAATATGATTGAACTCAAAATATAGTACATTAATTTCATACTATATGTTTAATCAGAACATTTTATGATGAAAGGATTATATAAAAAAATGAAAAGTTAGTCAATTGGACTTGATTTTAAAGTTTGAAAAAATTTATGATTAATATATGAGATATTTAATAAATAAGTATAAATATGATATATTAGATCTTATTTGGGCATAAATGGTATTTTTGTAATTAAATTTTAATTGAAATTAGAATTTAATTTCAATTAAATTACTAAAATATCCATAATTTATTATAAATAGGTTTAAGCTCTAATGGAGCTAACACTTCTTGCTTAACTATCTCTGTAAGAATTTCGGAATTCTCTTAACTTGTTTTGTAGATACTATTAGAGACTGGACATTTGAGCAACTACAGTGGATGAGATAGACAAGTTTCAGAAGCAGTTCGTAGGATATGATAAGAAAAATATTAAGTTTCGGTATAAAGTATAAATTTAAATTTACGATTTATTAAGATTTATATGTTAATCATTTTATAGAATTAAAGTAATCCTGATTTTCAGGAAGTCAAAATATGAAAAATGTTTTATAATTATTTCGCTTTCGTTAGAATCTAATCGTAATATCCTAATTTTCCAAGAGTAGTTTCAAAGCAATCTTTAATTTTGTGATTTGCTTAAATATTTTATTGTTATTTATCAAAATTTGGAATTGAAAAAATTCTAATTCTTAAAATCAAATTAAATCTAATTCTTACATAATACTTTACATACAATTCGATTTAGAATTGAATTTTCAATATG
Source organism: Erythroxylum tenue (assembly GCA_027568955.1). Taxonomy (NCBI): domain Eukaryota; kingdom Viridiplantae; phylum Streptophyta; class Magnoliopsida; order Malpighiales; family Erythroxylaceae; genus Erythroxylum; species Erythroxylum tenue. The sequence continues at coordinate 4,792 of JAOSBM010154727.1, read as the reverse complement.
ATTAAAAATTATGTTTAAAAGTTAAACAAATATGTAAAATTAGTTTCATGAACTACTAAACATCCAACAAATGTGAAACCCAAAATTTTAGAGCCTTAAAAGATTCTGAATTGCCTGACTATTGGGGTATGTTTTTATGATTGTTGTGAGGTGCGTTTTGAGTGTTGTCACAATTGTTGTTGGTGGAAGGAAACACTACACGCCAACAGTGAAGCGACGGCAAGGCCACTGGCGACGTGTGACATCAGGTAAGAGGCCATTAACGCCTGGAGAAGCTACCGACAATCTCGAGTAATTCCTAGCTGTAGCAATGGCATCTCTATTGGCAGCTTGAGCAGATGACACGATGGGTGGGTGGACGATGGCGCGGTGAAGTTGGCGTCTCAAGCGGGAGCAAAAACCAGTGAGGCTTCAGCAGTGCAGACGAAACACGCTGTGGCGATCGCGAAAATGAGAAACGGACCCGAACCAGGAAAAATGATGGGGCGCATGTAATGCACGTGCCCCATACACACCAGTCAATCTGTCAATGTTCTCTTTTTCACAGGAAAGGGTTACGGCGTGTGCAGCGCACGCACAAGACACTTCCTCACAATTTTTTAATTTGTTTTTATATATTTAAACCCTTTTGAATTACATTAGTTTAATTCAGATTAAATTAGTTTAATTCCTTAATAAATTTGAATGTTTTTAATTGTTTTCAAAGGGTTATTTTATTAGGGTTACTTCGAGATTTAATTTAATTTTTAAGGAGTTGAATTATAAATTAAATTAATTATCAAATCAATTCTAAAATTAAAATAATTATTTTTAATATATGATTAAGAGTAATAATTATATTGATTCCTAATTAATTTTGAAAAAGTAGATTCTAAAATTATAATTAATTAACTAATTTCAATTTTCAATTATATTGAAATTAATTAATTAGACTCCTTAAAATAAAAAATTGTTTTCTTAAGTAATTAAGAATGGTGTTCTTTAATTAAATTTATTGAATTTAAGACTTCATTTGTTTAGAGAATTATTATTCAATTTATTTAGAAATTATTTCTTTATTTATAAAAAATAAGTTTATTGAATTTTAGAAAATGTAGTTTTCTTAGTTAAATTTTGAAAATTGTTTTCATTTATTAATTAAGAAAAAATTGTTTTCTTTAATATTTTAAAATTAGGTTTCTAATTTATTAAAGAAAGATTTTCTAATTAATTAAGAAATTAATCTCTAAATAAATAATATAAAGAACTTTAATTAAATTTAAAAGTGTTTTATTTAATTTTGAAAATAGTTTCCTTTTAATATTAGAAAATTGTTTTCTAATTAAGGAAAATTAATTTATAATAAGATTAGAAATAGTTTTCTAATTGGATTAGAATGTATTACTTGTATAATTTTGAAAAAGAAGTTTGTCTAAATTATAAAAATTAAGAAGTATAATTTATTGAAAATTATTTTCAATTAAATTTTGTTAAATGAGTAAAGATAATTGGAAATAGTTGCCAATTAAATAAGAGTATGGATTTTTGTAAAGAGAAAAATACAATACGAGATATTATATGATGCAATATTATTTTTCCTATAGTTGTGCTTAGTCAAATGGCTTACCTTCAATAGTTTCAATTAAATGAATTAAAAAGATTTCATATTAGATATGAAACGCTAACTCTTTGAAAGAGTCAAAATTAATTATTTAAGCATGTGATGCCTAGTTGAAGCATGTATTATCCATTACGTTTATAACTAAATTGGGTAATAAAATGTTATGAATATCTAAAAGGTTGTATACAATCTTACAAATCTATTGAACAAATTGTTTGTTTCAATGTGTACTTACAGGAGAATGGTCCTCAAGATAAGTAGTGAGAGAAGGATGAAGTTTGAAAGTTCAAATCTCAGGACAATACATCCAACTGGAACTGGTGTCTTTGATTATATATCTAATGTACAGTTGAAAGGTTACAAGACATTGAAAGATTCACTTTTAAGATGAATACAAAGAATTTGTTTTGGAGATGATTGTGAATTTATCATGTCTGTAAGAAAGTTAACGGTAGTATAGTTGTCCTCTTCAGTGAGAGCATTTAAAGACATATTGCTCATAGGGAACAATAATTATAATTTTCAATTGTTGAAAATATAATTATCCAATAACAACTCTTGTTGGATTTGAAAATGTAATAGTTTAATTCTGGAAATTATATCTATAGAGATAGATATAAAGTTGTTCACCTATTAAAAGTTTCACCAATTCTAAGTACATAAATAACGTACTATGTAACATTTTGGCCCCATTATAGTATCATTCAAACTCCTTTTAATTTTTTCTTGTATAAATATATTTCAGCAGTGGAGATTAGATGACTTTAAAGCCTAGTGTAATTTCACTATCACCTTCCGAAGCTGAGCTAAGAACCAAGAGTAAGTAGACTTAAAAAGGAAGAGCCCAAATACTCACCCCTTTAAGTATATAACTATGCATCCACTTTCTAACTATTTCACATTAGCATTATATCTACTTTCAATTACATTTTTTGACATGAATTTCCTTATAAGTCCCTCGATAGTTTTGATTAAGCTTTTAGATAGAAACATATTAGAACTCTAGTATATGTGCATAGAAGTCACAACAGCTTTAATTAGCTTAAGTTTACTCCTAAAGGATAAAGCTTTGTTAGTCCATGATCCCATTCTCTTTTTTATCTTTTTAGTCAAATGTCATGTAGTTAGAGGATATGTCAAGTTCATTAGAGGAGGTTGTTTTGTTAGTATTCTTATTAATATTGGGAGCTTATCAACATGTTGGTTTGACCTTGATGTACAGATGATGTGGCTTTTATTATAGCTAAAGTCTAGTCTAGAAAGCTCTTAAGCTATTTCAAAGTTGACATTGAATTCATAACAAATTTAGTTTGATGTTTATAGAAAAACATTAGATCATCAGCAAAACATAAGTTAGACAAAACAATCTTTTTACATTGGTTATGAAATCTGAACTTTTATTTCTTAGAAATCTTGTACTTTCGTAACTAGGTTAGGGCCTCCATATAGAGAATGAAGAGATATAGAAATAGGGGATCTCTCTGCCTAAGTCCCCTTACACCATTATACAACTTAATGGGAACTCCATTTACAAGCATGGTAAAATAAGGGGAGATGATACAAGTTTTGGTCTAGGTTTTAAAGATACTTAGGAAACAAAAAAATTCCAACAATTAAAGAAAAAATTTTGTAGTTGATATAATTTAAAGCTTTTTTTAATTCCACTATAATTGCATAATTTTAAGGGAGTTCTCCTCAAGTACCTTTTTAGAAGTTGTTATGCAGTTAGCAGATTATTACCAATTTGCATTCCCTTTAATAAATCACCTTGAATATCACTAGTTAAAGATTTAAGCAGTGCTTTCTTCTTGTTAGCCAATATCTTGGAACTAACTTTTTAAAGGAAATTACCATAATATGTTGACGTAAACTCTCCATATATAAAAGGATTGGGAGACTTGGGAGCTAGACATATAAAGGTCTTGTTATGCTCTTTAAGCAAAACATGGTAAAGAATTATTGTACTACTTTAGTTATCATTTCTCATATATCTGGCTAAGCCTTATAAAAGAAAAATCCATTTAAATCATCAGGGCTAAGAGCTTTTTGACCACCCATTTAAAAAATAATTTTTTTATCTCTGAAATATCAACTGGCTTAATGAGAATTTCTACATCAACATTGCTAATTTCACAGTTGATGGAGGTACTAAGGACTTGAATTAGAGAGTTAATATCAAAACAAGAATTCATAAAGTTCTTAAGGAACTTTGCCTCTTCTATCAACTCTTCTCACCTTGAAACCATTCTCCCTTTTTATGTAACAATAGAAAAAACTGTGTTGGAGTTCCTTTTGGAAAATATATAATTAAATAATAATTTGGTATATTTATCTTTTGGTGTCAACTATAGATAATGGATGTTCATCACCGATTACCATATAAGCAAAAAAAAATCTTGATCCATTGTTGTCATAAGATGTTGTAGTCATTGCATTCTTTTCTCTCATAAGGTTAGGGGTCAAAAAATCTTTAACCTTCTGATACGACCTTCTTTTTATTACATTAATCTATATGTCTCTTTAAATAAGAGGTTCCACCTTTTCAAGTCCCAACCATCTTCTTGTGACAATACTTACATTCATATTTTTACTCTATCTATTGATCTAGTCTTATTGAAGTAATTCTAAACTTCACTTTTCAATTAACCTAGACTTTTATCTTCACTTGCTACAGGATTAGAGGTTTTCACTTTTGTCTTTAGTAACATATTACTACCCTCCACTGAAGAAATATGCCCATCCATCTGAAATAATTAACATATAAATATATATGTTATTCATAATCATAATTGATAATTCATTAATACGGGAGAGAATATGAAATCATAAATTATAATCATAAAGATTTAAAGTTTATCAGTGATCATGTAATTCACTGTAAAATTTTTGCGTAGACTTACACAATCACTTACATGAATGTGTATGTGACCGCATATGTCATATACACGAGCACCGACGGAGACATGTGGGGCCTAGTGGGTGCACTGGGCCCCCCAAGATTTTAAAAGATTTTTTTATTTTTATAATATATAAATATATATATATATATATTAACGATAAAGAAAAACGTAGATAGCAGATGAATCATAAAGAAACGTAGCAGATGTGGAACGTCGAATATATATATATATAATCATAAAGAAACGTGAAAGCTAACTTGGATTTTCAAAAGATTACTTCTAAATAATTTTT
>JAOSBM010154679.1:0-12032 GCA_027568955.1 Erythroxylum tenue | reverse complement strand
AAATTACTAAAATTATATTAATACAGTCCGAATCAATCCGAAGTTTCATTAAACCAATTTACCCGGAAAATGTCATGAATGCATGCCATAATACTTATGCACCATTAAGCAAATATTTAATAAGCAAGTAACAAACATAATTCGTACTAACTTCCTTTAATATTCTAACCCCTAATTTGGGGCGCTACAGATTCAAGAATGCATTACTACTACCTCATATGGAATATTGATTAATGGAAGCCCCACATAGATGTTTAAGGCAAAAAAGGATTTAGGCAAGGGAATCCTTACCTATTCTTGATTTACACGGAGGTTCTCACCTTTATGCTAAAACACAACACTTCAACTGACTCCAACTTTAGATACCATTCCACAAGTAAGAAGCTTTCACTAACTAGCTTCTATTTTGCAAATAATTTTATTCTTCTAAGTAGGGCAAATGCTCATTTAGTTTCGCTACCGATGAGTACTCTCCATACTTTTAAGGAGCTGTTTGGACTAAGTATTAATTTTCACAAAAGTTACTTCTTACTCTCCAAAAGTGCTGCTCACCTATCAAATTCCTTTTCACAAGCTACTGGCATGGAAAAGAAAGACCCACCTATTCTGTATTTGGGCATTCCTATCTCATCCAGGAGACTAAGATTTCGTGAATGTATTATTTTAATAGAAAAAATTCAGAAAAGATTGGGGTCTTGGACTAATAGAACTCTGTTCTATGGAGGTAAACTTCAGCTTCTAAAGTCGGTAATTACGTCAATGCAAACTTACTGATGCTTTTACATATTCCTCTCCAAAGGACTTACTAAAATTATGGCAAAACTGATGAAGCAATTTCTATGGGGTAAAGGAAAAGGTGAGAAAGGAATTGAAAAAGTGAATTAGAAGCATATCTGTCAACCGAAGGAGGAAGGTGGGTTAGGTTAGGAGTCTACTAGTAAAAACAATAGATTCCTTATGACCAAGAGAATTTGGATAATCCTAAGTGAAAAACAATCATTGTGGATCAAATGGATTCACGTCTACATATTAAAAGGTGAGAGTTTTTGGGCTCTAAGAATTAAAGACAGTTACTCTTGATTCTTCAACCAAATTCTCAGATTGAAGGAAGAAGTTCAACAGTATATTACTTGTCAAATTAGGGCAGGAGAAAGAATCTCTCTATGGTACGTTAAACTGGACATGTTAAAGGGCTTTAATTCACAATCAGTTGGCAAGAACATTATTGGGAAGGTTCTCTAAAAGAGCTAAGCTTCACTAAATAATTAGAAATGACAGCTGGTTGCTCTCTTCAGAAGAACTAAGACTTTTGCCCGTCCCTTAATATAGAAGCCTCGGGGAGAATGATATCTACTTATGGGATGGGGGTACCTATATCAGAAATCACTAATAGGAAAGCTAAAAAGCTAATGGATAGGGAAGTTACAAGAAGAGGGTAGTGTTCCCTGATTTGGAGCAAGGTTCTCAAACCAAATGCAAGTTTTTTCCTTTGGCTAGTTACATTGAATAGGCTCAGCACTATGGATAGACTGAAATTCCTATCCTCTTTTAAGCTTTGTATTCTTTGCAACCTAAAGGAGGAGATTACGGATCATCTCTTCTTCGAGAGTGGTTTCTCTAAAGAGGCATGGATTAAAATCTCTCATTTGTGTGCCCCTAGTACTAATTATTGCAGCCTCACTGATATCTTACTAGAGATATCTCAAATGCAAATCTCTAAATATGATAAGGAAATACTTATGGTCATAGTTGATACTTATCTTCAAGCAGTTTGGAATGAGAGAAACAATCGAAGGTTTAAAAGGAGATATAACACTCTACTCTCTTTTATAGAAAACTCTATTGCAAATATTAGGGAACAACTGATTACAAATTAGTTGGGATTGCATTGTAGCAGAGGACTGGCTCTCTCTTGGAGAATATAGTCCTTAATGAATACTCATAGATCACGGACTTCCTATAGTGGGTTCATGCAATTTGGGATACAGTAAAGAAAATAGTGCTACTTATGCATAGCTATTTCCTGAGCAACTCAAGTAGATTTTCGAATTTACCTACTCATAAAAGAAGGAGAGAAACGAAGTTTAGAAGGAATCTGACTCACCTGTAAGTATTCGAGTTCATCTTGGCATACCTCCTCCAGATCCACTGCTCACTAGCCGAGTTCATGAAGGAAGGCCCTCTGTTGACCCCTTCAGACCCCTGATATTCAAATGAAGCTCGTTAATATTTGGAGATTCATAAAACCTTTAAAAGTTGATCTCCTACTTGAGATGAGAACTCCCTTCGAGCTGAGAGACGGACAGAAGAACCACTGCATTGCCTTCGTAGTGTCTCAACCTCAGAGCGTTTCCTCCCCAATTGAATAATCGTCTGAAGTTTCGAGAAAGGTGGGAGACCATTTTACCCTAATTACGGATACGGCATTGCACAACCTCTCCCAAAGTGATTATCAACATTGGCGTTTTGTTCTTCTGTGTTTTGTAGTGTTATATTTGTCGTTTTATCTCACGTGGGAGAGTCCCTTTCTATAGATGTACACTAAACTTCCTTTTCTCCTTAATGATTTTTTTAAATTCTTAAAAAAGGAGTTTGATTGAATATATTTTCATTGCATATGTTTGAAAAATATTTGTGTAATATTGTGTGTTCATTTCGTATAGAAAAAAATTTCTATATACGAAGTTAAGGATACATTAAAAAAAAGGAAAGAATTATACAATTTACTGTCAAATATTTTGCATAATATTCTATCATTATTATGCAATCATCTTTTTTAGGCAGTAAATATTATAGTTGACTAACACTCCTCCTTAAACACAAGACGGTAAAGTTGAAGTCAAGTTGAGTTTGTGAACTAGTTCATTGAACTAAATTGGTAATTAAGCCTTGGTGAAGGTATCAGTTGTTTGGTCGTGGAAGGATACAGAGATAATTGAAATGGTTATTTGTTGAAGATGATGATAAATAAAATGACAATCGTTATTAATATAATTGGTACACTCATAAAATACATTATTGTGAGCAATTTGGATGACTCTACGATCATCATAATAAATAGTAGTGGTTGAGGAATGTTAAATTCCCATATCTTCTAGTAATAAATGTAACCACTAGAGTTCAGAAGTAGTGTTAGAAAGGTCTTGTTATTCAGCTTCAATACTTGAACAACCTACAACATTTTGTTTCTTAGTTCTCAATGAGATAAGAGAATCACCAAAAAGGGAACAAAACTTAATTATGGAGCATCGATCGGTAAGGTCTCCAACCTAATCAACATCATCAGAGTATGTGCTAAGCTCTAAAGAGGAGGAGGATGATAGGTGAATTCTAAGAAACAAAGAACCTTTAATATGGTGTAAAATATGAAGCACTGCAGCATAGTGAGTGGTTTGAGGAGCTGTCATAAACTGATTCACAATATGAACGTCATTCTCAATAGGGGTAGAAGCAATTTTGTCATCACTTAAACCAGCACGAGATAAGATATTTGTAGTATACTTCGTTTGAGAGAGATAGTAGCTCGAATCATCATGAACAACTTCCAACCAATCCAAGGGAATAAGATAGATGTCCTAGATCTTTCATCTCAAAATGTTGACTGACGATTGTTTCAATTCTGTAACATCATTAAGGTCATCATCGGTAATAATCATGTCATCTACACAGAGTAATAAGAGCATATAACCTCCATTTTTATGTCGAACAAATAAGGAATTATCGTGTGGACTAGAAATAAATCCAACTTGTTGAATAATAGATTTAAATTTTGTAAACCAGGTTGGGGGAGCTTGTTTGAGGCCATAAAGAACCTTTTTTAGGTGACAAACAATATTAGGAAGATGATTATAACCTGGAGGTGGCCGCATATACACTTCTTTAGAAAGATCACCATTGAGAAAGACATTTTTAACATCCATTTTGGGATAGTTGCCATTTCTTAATACTAGCAACAACTATAAGACTACAAACTAAAGTGAGGCTGGCCACAAGAGAAAAGGTCTCATCATAGTCATTGTGAGCAATTTGGATGGCACTATGATTATCACAATAAATAATAGTGGCCAAGGAATGTTCAATTCTCATATCTTGTAATAACCAACATAACCATAAGAGTTTAAAAGTAGTGTCAATAGGAGCTTAATATTCAGCTTCAATACTTGAACAAGCTACAACTGTTTATTTCTTACTTCTCTATGAGATAAGAGAATCACCAAGAAAGAAACAAAACTCAGTGTAGAGTGTCGATTGATAGGATCTCTACCCTAATTAGCATCAGAGTATACACAATGCTCTAAAGAGGAGGAGGATGAGAGGAGAGTTCTATGAAACAAAGTACCTTTAATATAGTGTAAAATATGAAGTGTTGCAGTATAGTGAGTGGTTCAAGGAGCTATCATAAGTTGACTCACAATATGAACTATATGGGCTATGTCCGGATAAATAACCGTAAGATATATCGGACTCCCCATTAGTTTTCAATATAAGGTAGGGTTATTTAGGGGTTGGCCATTTGCTGGTGTGAGATGAACACCATTCTCAATAGGGGTAAAGCCAATTTTGTTATCACTTAAACCAGCACGTGATAAGAGATTCGTAGCATTCTTTGTTTGAGAGAGACAGTAGCCTGAGTCATCGTGAAGAACTTCCAATCCAAGGAAAAATATAGATGTCCTAGATCTTTTATCTGAAAATGATAGCTGAGGTATTGCTTCAACTATGTAACACTATTAAGGTCAACACAAGTAATGATCATATCATCTATATATGGTAATAAGAGCACAAAACCTCCATTTGTATGTCGAACAAGTAAGGCATTATTGTGTGGGATAGAAATAAATCCAAGTTATTGAATAACAAAGCTAAATTTTGTAAAACAGGTTTAAGGAGCTTGTTTGTGGCTGTAAAGAGCCTTTCTTAGGTGACAAACAGTATTAGGAGGACGATCATTACCTAAAGGTGGCCGCATATACACTTTTTTTAGAAAGATCACCATTGAGAAAGACATTTTTGGCATTCATTTGGAATAGTTGTCATTTCTTAATGGCAACAACAACTATGAGCCTACAAATTGAAGTGAGACAGGACACAGGAGCAAAGGTCTCCTTATGATCAATACTATACTTATGAATTAATCCTTTAAAAACAAGTCGAGCTTTATGACATTCTATAGTTCCATCTATTTTTGTCTTGATTAAACCTATTTGTAACCTATCAAGTTCTTGCTTAAGGGAAGTGGGAATAGATCCTAAGTTTGAGTTTTCTCTAAGGCCTGTAATGGGTTTAGAGAGTTAGGTCCCTCTTCCCTAGACTTGCAACTCCTGTTAAACTTATAAAACTATTGAGTATTAAACTTTTTCTACATCATCATATTCAATATTGCTCAAATAAAATTCAAAGGAATAACTTTACTAATTGCTTCCATGATCTTTGTTAGCACATACACACTTAAAGTAGACGTGGACATTTCACTTCCCCTAGATCTTGATTATGTGGAATCACCAATAAAGTTTATTATAGTAACAGGTTGATAAACTCTTTTTCTAGCATTTCCATGTTGATTTCCAAAAACTTGGATTAAAACTGTTCATTCATATCCAAACAAATAGTTATTATATGCAAGAACAAAGAAAATAGGAACAAAGTAGAAGATAAGCCCTGAAACTTACGGATATAATGCTAAAGTAGGATTTCTTTCTTGATTGTGAAATAGTTTGTTGTAATTGCAACATTGACTAACAACTGCCCAAGTGTGTACAATGCTACTAAGAAGACCATTAAATTGGTTTCCAATTTCATTGCATTGTTTATTCTTTATAAATACAATTGTTGTCTTAAGCACTTGAAGAAATGGAAAATCACCTTACCCATAATTACAAATATGAAGATAGTACCTTTCAGTTATGCTTTAACAGGTCTTACGAGATGATACTCTTACATATGAACTTTCCCTTACAAGCGAAACATATACGATGCATATGACATTTTGAAGCTATCTCTAGCACGTTATAAATGAATAAGATAAGAAGGTAAGAAATTAACATACAAAAAGCATATATAATATGAAAGCAAAGAAGAACTTCATAGAACAAGCCAATTAGGAGTTAAGTACCTATATTACAAGTCCTCTTCATTATATAATTAAAAAGATGTGTCACTAAAAAAAGTGTCATTCTTAGCTGAAATAAGAATTTGTTTAAATATATTTTCATTGCTTATATTTGTAAATATTTGTCTAATATTTTGTACAAAAAAGGGCTTTATATATTGAACTGCAAACATATGAAAAAAGAAACAAAGAATTATACAATTAATTGTAAAATATTTTGTAAAATATTTTATCATTATTAAGTAATCATCTTGTTTAAGTAGTAAATATTATAGTTGACTAACACCCCCCCCTTTAAACTCAAGATGGTGAGGTTAAAGCCAACTTGATTTTGTGAACTAGTTCATTAAACCGAGTTGATAATTGAGCCTTGGTAAAGATATCAGTTGTTTGGTCACAAAAGGATGTGGAGATAAGTGAAATGGTTCTTTGCTGAAGATGATGCGAATAAAATGACAATCGTTCTCAATATGTTTGGAACGCTAATGATATATATCATTATGAGCAATTTGGATAGTATTATAATTATCACAATAAATAGTAATGGCTAAGGAATGTTAAATTCCCATATCTTGTAATAGTTAACGTAACCACAAGATTTCAAAAATAGTGTCAGTAAGGGCTTAGCATTCATGAGATAACTGTTTATAATAGTTAACTGTTTGTTTCTTACTTCTTCATGAAATAAGAAAATCACCAAGCAAGAAACAAAACCCAATTTTGGAGCGTCGATCGATAAGCCCTCCAATCTAAACAACATAAGAGTATGTGTGAAGCTCTAAAAAGGACGATGATGAGAGGTGAGTTCCATGAAACAAAGTAATATAGTGCAAAATACGAAGCACTGAAGTATAGTGAGTGATTCGAGGAGCTTTTATAAACTGACTCACAATATAAACTACATCAGCTGTGTTAGGACAAGTAACTATAAGGTATATCAAACTTCCCACCAATTTTCAATACAAGGTAGGATCATTTAGATGTTGGCCATTTGTTAGTATGAGATGAACACCATTCTCAATAGGGGTAGAAACAATTTTGCTATCACTTAAACTAGCACATGATAAGATATTAGTAGCAAAATTTGTTTGAGAAAGATAGTAGCCTAAATAATAATGAAGAAATTCCAATATAAGGAAATAAGATAGATGTCCTAAATTTTTCATCTCAAAATGTTAGTTGAGGTATTGTTTCAATTCTATAAAACTATTAAGGTCATCACTTGTAATCATCATGTCATTTATATAGAGTAATAACAACACTTAACCTGTATCTATATGTTGAACAAATAAGGTATTATCATATGGAATAGAAATAAGTCAAAGTTATTGAATAATAGAGTTAAATTTTGCAAATTAGGCTCGAGTAGCTTGTTTGAGTGTATAAAGAGTCTTTTTTAGGTGACAAATAGTATTAAGAGGAAGATCATAACTTGTAGGTGGTCGCATATACACTTCTTTAGAAAGATTACCATCAAGACATTTTTGGCATCCATTTAAAATAGTTATCATTTCTTAATGGCAATAACATTTATAAGACTACAAACTAAAGTGAGATGAGCAACGGTCTACTCGTAGTCAATACCATTCTCTTGAGTGAATCCTTTAGCAACACGTCTTATATAGTTCCATCTATTTTATCTTGATTTTATAAACTCATTTGCAGCCTACTAAGTTCTTTTCTGTGGAAAGTGGGACTAAATCCCAAGTCTGAGTTTTCTCTAAAACCTATAATTCTTCTTTCCCAATTTGCTACCACCGAAGATTAGCACTAGCTTATGTCGATTTTACGTGATACGAAAGTTTTATGGCTCTAACAGGTTATGATGATTGGGCTAGTTACATGGATCCTCTGATGGAGCTAAATCCTCAGTGGGGACAGTTGGTGTTTTTTCTTTATGACCTGTAATTGGAAAAGACTCAAACAAAACTTGTAAATCAATAAATTTAGGGAATAAATTAATGGAGGCATGTTTAAAAAAAGAAGTGGACTTAAAAAGAAGATAAGGTTGAAAATATTTTATGTTTCCAGAAGGTGACATGTTTAAAGATTCAGAAATGTCTAAAGATGGGATCCTAATATCTACATCCCTTATGTTCAATACTATACCCTAGAAAATAACATACATGATCTCGAGGTTCTAATTTGGAACACTCGTGTTGTTGAAAAAAACAGAATACTCAAAGGAGATTGTTGTCAGAAGGACTATTAAAATGGCATTTATAGGGAGATTGATTACTTGTAATGACAAAGGGACACGATTAAGAGTTGCTTCTCTAAAAAAATGCTCAAGATACAAGGAATTAATCAGTAAGGACCTGATTGTGACAAGAATGTGTTTTTGTTTCCTCTCAGCTCTTCTGTTTGTTGAGATATGCATGGACAAAAGCGATGAAGTACAATATCATGTTGGGACAAAAAAGTAAAAAAAAAAGTTATCTTTATATTTTATGGTATTATCGGTTTGAAAAACTTTGATAGTTTTAGAGAATTGAGTTTTGACCATTAGGGCAAATTAAATATATATGTCCTGCAAGTTATTAATACTATATGTATATGTGTATATATATATATATATGTCCTGCAAGTTATTAATACTATATGTATATGTGTGTGTGTATATATATATATATATATATATAGTAGATCCAAGTTTATTATGAGACATATTCTATAAAAATTATGAAATATTTTGAAGCTCCTATAGTAAAAATAAGAGAAGGGCCCCAAATATCGAAGTGGATTAAATTAAAATGAGTAGATGATGTAGAATTGGTATTATTAAAAGGTAAAGCATGATGTTATGCTAACTAACAACTTAAAAAATCAATATATTCTTATTTAACACATTCTAATAACCCACTGGAAATTGAAGAATTCAAATGTTGAAGAGAAACAAGACAAAGACGAGAGTTCCAAGTTCCAGATGTAGTAGTAACACCGCAACTAAACTAACTTAAGTGAGGTAAGTTCAAACAATCATCCCTCCTTATGCCTTGTCCTAAGGATCTACCCTGTCTTTGGATCCTGCACATGATAATCACGACTTGAAAAATGAACATCAAGACCAAGAGCATAGAGTTGACCAATAAAGATTAGATTAAGGGACAACTTTGGAACTAAAATGGTGTTTGGTAATGTAAGGTTAGATGTAGAAACAGTACCATCATGAGTAGCAGATATAGGGGAATTATCAACAATGTTTATAGTAGGAGCATGCTCAACTATTTGTTTATTTTTTAATAGTGACAATGCAGAACTCATATGATTGCAACATGCAGAATCAAGATGTCAAAAGTTTGTACCTGGTGTGACTGAGATGGATAAAGTTGCAGAATTACTAGATTGAGAGAAAAGGGGTGCGTGTTTAAGGGTGTCAATGTCAATTTGATCAAGACAAGTAGCAAGATCAAAATTAGAAGGTTTAGTAGGATCTTGAATGGTTGTAGCAGTGAAAGAGGAAGGTTTGCGTCATTGTTGACCAAAAATTTGTTTACATTTTTTTTGGTGGCCTAACTGGACATTAAAATATCCAATGTCCCAACTCTTTGTAGTAATTGCAATTGCCCTTCCTTCAAGGATAAGAACTTGTCAATCTTGTACATCCAATAGTAGCTCACAAAATATAAATAGAATGATGGGATTGTTAGAGTAGTGCTCTAAAGGCAATCACCTTTAGCACTTTGTACAAACTTTATTTTGATTAATGAAGTGAAAAGTAATTTTCATTAATTTGATGTTCATTTATTTATGAATTGATTTCTATCTTAAATCAAATTAATGAAGTCTATGATACAAAACATAGTATGAAGGAAATTATGATGAGATCAAGAAAGGAGGAGTATTTGCAAGGTACTTATGCTGTAATTTCATGTTCTCATAATCTATTTATACATGCACATAGATTCTAGATTTTCTAGGGATGTTGTGGGTTGGAATTTTGATTTCAATACTTCCACTGCGTTGCCATATATGTGATGCATGGATCCATAGCTCCCTTATAGGGATTTCATGTAGCTAACTTAGTTTCCTCATTAATAAGTTTAGTAACAATTGTCTCCATTTTCAAAAATGGATCATGATGTAAAAGTGATCCACATACCAGTTCCATTTCAAAATAAAGGGACATCAAGAGCTTCATTACATTCATGCAATTATATCTTTAAGCATACAACTTAGCATCTATTTAGTCTTGCCATTTTGGATCAAAAGGAGCAAGTTGATCCCACATAGCTTCTAACTGTGAAAGAAAATCAGACACATATTGTCCAATTTCTTATTTTATAATGTAATTGTCCTGGTAATTGAAATTGGTAAGCAAAGTCAGACGTAGAATAACATTTGACAAACATATCCTAAACCTCTTTTATAGTTTTAAAATGAAAAAAAAATGTCGTTTGATTAACGGTTCACATATGTTGCGGAACCATGTGAGAATTGGTGATTTTTACAATCCTATTCTTCCAACCATTCATTGAATTTTTCAAAAAATTTTCCTTCTCAATTGGTTCAACAAAATTATATGTAATATGACAACATAATTTGCTACCTCACTAAAAACTTGGACATTTCATGAGCCCATAACACATAGGTAGTCCCATCAAACGAAACATTGATGGGTTTGGTAATGTCGTGTTAATCTATAATTTTAAAGAGTCAAATCAATGGAACTAAAATATGGCAACTATGTGGCAACAAGTATATGTAGAAAAATACTAGATGTTGCAACAAAATACCATATGTTGCAATAAAATACTAGGATAAGGAAGTGCTCCAAAACAAATGGCCAAACAGTAGATGGCCAAACAAAGATTAAATATTGACCAACAATTAGTTTAGAGTTGAAGAAATATGAGTAGTTAAAAGTGGCTATCACGATAGTAGTAGTAGATGTAGTTGTAAGAATAAATGCAGACGAATAGAGAATTAAGTCTAAAACAACTAAGAAGAGAAGTCATTGAAGTGATGAAAGGTAGTTGAAAAACCATAGGTTGTAATGATTTTACAAACTTTCAGATTTTTTCGCAGTCGTTTCTAGCACAAGCAAAAACAAAAAATAATTAAACGCAAAATGATAAATCAACACCATAAATTTGTTAACGCAGTTCGACACATCTTACCTACGTCTATGAGGCCCTCACCTAGCTTAATACTTTCACTAACGACAATAATTTTATACAAGGCTTTACTGAGCCGACATCATTCAACTCTTTACACGACCCCTTGTCCTTACTACCTGTGAAAGTATTTCACATCCAATAAATACGACCGACTCGTGTTAACCTCAACAGAAAATTTTTCTCAATAATCTTTTAAAGAAAGAATGATAGACAAATAACTCAAGTGATTAAATAACTAAGAACAAAACAGAATACACTTGAGATAGAGAAGAAGAACAACTTCCCGATAGGTTCAACTCCACTAAAATAGATGTGAAAGTTGTCACCACAGACTATGGGTTGATTCATGCAAATTCCAGTACTAACTCACAACTGTAACAGAAGACATCAAACATGATAGACCAAGCAAACAAGCCTTTACACACAATCCAGAAAAAGCCACACCATGGTGAACTTCGGCAAAAGACACACGCAATATGCAAAATAACCCAGCCATGAGCCACACACTAAGGCCCTGTTTGGTTGGATGTTAATTAATGGAATGGAATGTAATAGAATGGAAGGGAATGAAGTGGTTTATAATGGAATGGAATGTAATATAGTAAAAAGTTGTTTGGGAAGGATGGAAGGGTTCATAATGTAATGTGTGAAATATTGTTTGGAAGATGGATGTAATGGAATGGAATGTATGATAAATGACTTTTATACCCCTTATATTAAAATGGTTGTTGCAAGAGGTTTATTATTGTATTATTAATTATATAAAAATATTGGTATTAATTATTTAATATATTTTATTTTAT
>JAOSBM010154664.1:0-12035 GCA_027568955.1 Erythroxylum tenue | reverse complement strand
TCTTATGCATCATCTTCTTCGCAGCTAAAGCCATTCCTTCTGCAGATCCACCACCCATCATAGCCTCCTGCCTATTTTCCTCAGAGCAAACATTTGCATATGAACTCTGTAGACTAGGAAGAGGGGTAGTGGAAAGGAGTCGTCCCCTTACTCCATCCAGTCTTGCATCAAGACCAGCCAGAAACATATAAACACGTTGAGCATTTACCATTTTATTGTAAGCCTCAATATCATCAGCACACTGCATCTGGCACATCTGAATGGCATCCGATTCTTGCCATAAGCGCTGCAGTTTTCCAAAATACGCAATAACAGAACCTCAGTTTTGGCGCAAACCGACGATTTCACAATGGAGCTTATAAGCTCTGGAAGCGTCTTCGCTGACGGAATAAGTCTCCTTCGCTACCTCCCAAATGTCTTTCACCGTGGGCAAACGCAGGAACAAAGCTCTAGTTTCCTTGGTCATTGAATCTAACAACCATGACTTTACGAGGCAATTCTCGTCCTCCCAAGTCTCATACGCCTCAGAACTTTTATTAGTTGGTGTGGATTTCACACCAGAAATGTATCCCCACCTCTTACGTCCACGCAATTTGTTTCATGCGTTAATGGACCATTCGGTGTAATTAGACCCGTCTAGTTTCTCAGGAGTTAAGGCAGAACCTAGTTCATTCATCAAAGATGAAGACCCAGTAGTAACGACAGATGTCGATTCATTCTCAGTGGAAGGCAGAACAGGATGGGTGGTCGACATAGTAGCAGATTTTGAACTTTAGGGATTCAAGTTGATTTGGGGGAAAAAACGAATGATAAAAGAGCCCAGCTCTGATACCATACCAAAAACAGAGAAATTATATTGTATTTCTTTTTTTCCCTAACGCATATACATATATTTATACAAGGATACTCACACTATTCTAGCCTAAGATTACGTATGTACATCTGTAAAATAAGAAACAGCTAGAGTCAACGATATTTAAATATACAAATCAATCTAATCTAATTTTATTTCCTAACAAGTATTTGCATATTTGGATATTAGTTTTGGGTAAATAATTAATTGGGTATAAAATATGTTGAACTTAAATTATTTGGTAATATATATGTGTGAGATATCATAAATATTTATAATAGATAATGTACGAAAGTAGTAATATAATAAATGTATCCGAAATTTTTTTTTTCAAATTGTGAATATGTTGTAGACTTGTAAGTTCCAATCATTTATACTTAGACTTATTAATGTCAATTAAAAATTGTAAAAGTAACATATATATTTAAGAATGAAATATAGAATGGTGTATACAATATTATGGTTTGTTAAAAATGAAAAGAAGATTCAAAACTTTAAATAAGAAAAAAAAACATTTCCAAAGAAACTATATCCTTCAACATGATTCTCATGTTATGAATATATCTTTCAACTTGATCATCATGTTATGATTATATGTGTATCAACAATTGTATAAGATATATCATTCATTATTTGACAATTATGTAAATCATATCATACCCTTCAACTTGATTCTCATGTTTAAAACTTTGAATTGAAATTGTTGGAAATTATTGGAAATAGAAATTGTTGAAAATGGAAATTGTTTATATATGATTTGTGAAAGTTGGAAATGAAAATTATTGAAAATTTTTAGAAATGGAAATTGTTTTATGAATGTATTGTGATTATTGGAAATAAAGATAGAAATTGTTGAAAATTGTTGGAAATGGAAATGGAATTATGAATATTTTGTGATTATTGAAAATTGAAATTGTTAAACATTGTTGATAATGGAAATTGTTTATGCATGTTTTGTGATTGTTGGAAATAGAAATTATTGTATGAATGTTTTGTGATTAATGGAAACATAAATTGTTGGAAATGAAAATGGAAGTATTAATGTTTTGTGATTATTAGAAATGGAAATTGTTGAAAATTGTTAGAAATGGAAATGGAAATTGTTGGAAATGGAAATGAAATTATGAATATTTTGTGATAATTGGAAATGAAAATTGTTGGAAATGGAAATTGAATTATGAATGCTTTATGATTATTGGAAATGAAAATTGTTGGAAATGGAAATGAAATTATGAATACTTTGTGATTGTTGAAAATGGAAATTATTTTACGAATGTTTTGTGATTAATGAAAATGAAAATTATTTATGTATGTTTTGTTATTGTTGGAAATGAAAATTGTTGGAAATGAAATTGGAAATTGTTGGAAATTATTATAAATGTAAATGGAATTATGAATGTCTTGTAATTGTTGGAAATGGAAAATGTTAAAATTTGTTGAAAATGGAAATTGTTGATATATGCTTTGTAATTAATGGAAATGGAAATTGTTTATGTATATTTTGCAATTGTTAGAAATGAAAATTGTTGAAAATTGTTGAAAATGGAATTGGAATTGTTGGAAATAGAAATGGAATTATGAATGTTTTGTGATTGTTGGAAATGGAAATTGTTAACAATTATTGAAAATGGAAATTGGTGATGTATGTTTTGTGTAATTATATATGTTGAATATTTTGAATTGTTAGCTTTTGACTTATAGTGAATTGTGTGTAATGTAATCATACATAATGAATTATATTATATAAGATGGATATGCATATTATGTACTGAAATTATGTGTTATTTATTTTGATATATGCATTCATTTATTTTTACAGATAAATGGAAGAAAGTTCAAGTACTCCCGATCAATCCACTTCTGGAAGATATAATGAACCAACTTGGTCTCATGCTGCATTGGTTCCCGGTATAAGGAACCATACTATTTGCTTGTTTTGTAAGCATTTGAAAAGTGGAGGAATCACCCGATTAAAAAAACATTTAGTTGAGGTTAAAGGAGATGTAGAACCCTGTAAAAAAGTAAGTCATGATGTGAAGTGGCAGATGAAAACATTTCTTGATGAATATCAAAATGAGAGAGATAAAAGGGAAAAGTTGAATTTTGAAATTGGTAGTGGAAGTTCGTTTTCTAGTTTCTGTGGTGATTTTAGAAATGTTGAAGGTGAAGTGGTAGTGGTACTGGTAGTGTTCCATCTCAGGCTTAAGAAGAAATACCTGAACCTAATGTGAGGAAGAGAAGAAGGCAGGTGACTAGTTTCTTTACACCACGAACAACTCCTGGAGCCCAACCTTCAATTTATAGGGCAATGCAATCAAGAGATGTGGCTCACAATGTCGATATGGCAGTAGCTAGATGGTGGTATGATACAGGTTTATTCTACAAATGACTTTATATTTTTGAAATCTATTGATGCATCTGGCCTTATTAGAAATAATGGGACTTTGTTTGCGATATTTGATAAAGTTGTGAATGATGTAGGGCTGGAAAATATTGTTCAGTTTATTACTAACAATGATTTCGCTTATAAAATGACAGGAAAAGATTACAGAATACTTATAATTCAATTTTTTGGACTCCTTGTGTTGCACATTACATTGATCTAATGCTGGAGAATATAGGAGATCCTAGGTATTTTCCTGTTATTGATGAGATTATGCAGAAAGCTAAAAAGGTGACAAAGTTCATTTATAGTCATGCATGGGTATTGAATTTGATGAGAAAGGAATTTACCAATATAAGAATTTGTGTCGTCCTGTTGTGAAAAGATTTGCAACAAATTTCTTATAACTTCAGTCTTTTGTTTCGATGAAGAAAGAATTAAGACAAATGTTTACAAGTGATAAGTAGATTGCATCTCAGCATACTAGGTCTAATGTTGGGGTAGAGGTTTGTAATATTATACTGGAAGATAGAGAATTTTGGTCTCCATGTCAATTTGTTATCCGAGTTTGTGAGCCTTTTGTGAGGGTGCTTCGCTTGGCTGATAGTGAAAAAAAGCAACAATAAGTTATATTTTTGATGCCATGGAAAGAGCGATGGAAGCAATCAAGGTCAATCTAAAACATAGGCCTTCTTTATACACACCATATCTTTCAATCATTAATGAGAGAAGGGAAAGACAACTTTTTTCTCCATTGTTTGCAGCTAGGACATTTTTGAAGCCTAGTGTCTATTTTAGACTGGATCTTACTAAGCAAGCTAAAGTTAATATAATAATGCTTTTAACTATTACAACAATTGTTAGCATTGACGTGAAGTAAGATCTTTTAAGCTCACAAATAGAGCTTTACAAGTTGTCTTATGGGGATTTTGGAATGTCGATTGCTATTCGACAAAAAGGAAAACTTTTTCCAGGTATTATTTAATTCCTTTTTTTATCTGTTGAAATTTAATTATCACTTGATTTTTGTTTATAGCATTACTTTTGTTATCTTATGACTTATAGTTTCTTGGTAGGATCAATTTGGAAATAGTGTTCCAGAATTGAAAATGTTTGCAATTCAGATTTTAAGTCAATGTGTGAGTGCAACAGGCTATAAATGAAACTGGAGCACATTTGACTTTATCCACTAATAAAAGGAATAGATTGAAGCATACGAGGTTGAATGACTTGGTTTTTATTCATTACAATTTAAAGCATCAGGAAAGGTATGTTATTTTCATTATTAATTTTGATATAATTTCTTATAATTTTCTAATAATTAAGTTTAATTTTTACTAGGAGTCTTAATAGCACAAGTAGTTCAACTAATCTAATTTCTATTGATAATATTGATCTTTTGGCAGATTGAGTTTCTGAAGAACTGAATTTGGTAGATGTGAATGACTTGGAAGATAATTTTGGATAGAAAAGCATTGACATATCATTTGGTGCATTAAATTTGAATGATAATGATGACGAAGCTTCTCTTAATGATGAGGATTTTGTACCAAATGATTACTAGGTCAGTGCAGTTATAGCGGGCATCCTTCCGTTGACGATTGAATTTCGTTTCAGGTTTTTGTTTTTCTTCTTCTTTTAATTTTACTTATATTTGATGTTTATGCTAAATTCTATATATGTAATGTAAGTGTAAATGTTTTTGTTTCAGGTTTAACTCCTACTTGATTGTTTCTTTGTCATGAACTCTTTTTGTAAATTATTTAAAGATATTTATTGTTCTTTTTATTGGATGTTTTGATGCAATTATTATTTATTAAAATGATGAAATTGTATTATTGTAATATTTAAAAACTTTGTATTATTCTTAATTTTATATTTATATGATGATGATTGTCTTTTTAATATTAATTGTGGTTATTATTTATATGTGAAGTATTTAAAAAATTGCTTTTATTTCATATTAATTGTGATTATTATTTATTATTATGATTTTTGAAACAAGGTTGATAAAAACAGTAAACTAATAAATTATACAGTACAACTGTACAATATATCAATGAACTATTTTACAAATTTTAAAAATTTTAAGAATTAATTCATAAATTTAAAAAATTACCTGAAACGATACTCGATATTAACCAGTATTGATACAATACCATACTAAAATTCAATTCGTTATCAAATTGTATTCGATGTGAGAATACATCAGAGATCGATGCTTCAAATTCAGACTATTAAATGACAGAGATAATCTGCCCATCTTCGGGTCTATCTTCGGGTCATGGGCTATGAGACTTGGAGACTTCCACGCGTGGGCCGTATTAACAAATATCACATGCAAGGACTACACCACACACAAAGCAACGTACACCTTTCCTTTTATTCTCTTTTCAGTCGTTTTGTACAGATGTCCCTTAGCTGTACAGTGTCCTTTTTCTGTTATAATAGATAGTGACCTTAGCCAATAGTGTGAATAATGTTTAGTATAAGAGTCCTCTTTGTACACACCAAAAGTATGAATGAAATACATTTGTTTCTTCATCTTCCTTTACATATTTTTCATGGTATCAGAGCCTAAGACCTGATCCAAACTAACCTATATCCAGAATGTCTAACATGGCAGACGATAGTGAAGCCAGTAACCCCACACACAATCCTGACCTAGAAACATACTCCATCACAAACACAGAAAACCTTGGAGCTGTTTTAGTCACTGCTTTATTCAATGACAATAATTACCTGACATGGAGCAAGTCCATGATGATAGCCCTATGTGCCAAAGACAAAATATCCTTCATTGATGGAACGTGTGCACAACCCACAGAAGACAGAGCACTCTTTGCCAGATGGAAACGTGCAAACTCTATGGTGAAGTCATGGATCCTCAACTCCATAATTAAGGAGCTAAGTGACGCCTTCTTGTCATTCTCCACAGCCAAAGAACTCTGGGAAGAGTTGAGAGAGAGATTCGGTGAGGCCAATGGGCCACTGCTGTATCAAATAGAAAGAGAAATCAGTTCCTTTAAACAAGGTAATCTCACTATTTCCGCTTATTACACTAAACTAAAGAAACTTTGGGATGATTTAACTAGTCTAAACCCTATACCCACATGCACTTGTGATGCGGCCAAAGCCATTACTATCAAGGAAAACACACATAGACTGGTTCAATTTCTGATGGGACTAAATGAGGACTATGAACATGTGGTCAACCAAGTCTTGCTAATGGAACCATTACCGATGGTCAATAAAGCCTTTGCAATGATGCAAACAGTGGAGAGGCAAAAAGCAGTAAACTCCAACCACGACAGCAATTTAAATATAGCCATGATGGCACGACAAACCAATTTCAACCCCAAGAAAGGTGGAAGAAACACCAGAAAGACATTCAATAAGAAGGAAGACAAATACTGTGAGAAATGTTAGAGATCGGGACATACCATCGAAACTTGCTTCAAGATCCATGGAGTGCCTGACTGGTACAAAGAGCTAACCAACCAAAAAAACAAAGCCAATCTTGTTGCTGCTGCTGATACTCCTGCAGAGACTCCACACAAGCTTAATGAGCAGAATGAGAGAAATGGACAGATTTCACAAGGCTTGGCCACCTTCATTCAACAGGAGATATCCAAGGCTATTAAAGGAAAGGCTATGGGTGAGGTAAAGTTTGGAGGGCTTGCAAATTTTGCAGGTAATATCATGAGTTACAATACAGAAAATAAATGCATGTGGTTGGTTGATTCTGGTGCTTCATCTCATATGATCACAGATCTTGCTTTTTGTAATAAACATGAACTAAACAGCTTGTATGAACCAGTAACACTACCAGATGGCACAAAGCAGCATGTAAAACATGTATGAAGCCTCCATTGGAAACAAAATTAACCTAGATGAAGTCCTACATATCCCTAACTTCTTCAAGAATCTACTCTCTGTGCACAAACTCACAACACAAAATGACATTGCAATTATCTTCATGTCTAATGAATTGTTTTTGCAGGACCTTCAGACTAACAATGTTATAGCAGTTATCAAGGCCATAAGTGGGCTGTATGAGCTGACAGAAGACAACTTAATACCTCCAGGAACCTTGAGAGGACCCCCTAGATTTCTACCAAAGTCAAAACTTTGTGTTTAGTGCTACTGTTTCTGTTAATACCTGGCATAGTAGACTAGGACATGTTTCTAAGGAAAAGATGCAGCATATCAATGAAATCAAAGGTTTTAAATCCGATTTATCCAATTGTCAGATTTGTCCTATGGCAAAACAACACCGAAAACCCTTCCCTAAACATAAAATACAAACCACTAAACCCTTTAAGGTCTTACACATGGATCTATGGGGGCCTTATAAGGTACCTACCCTAGATGGATCTCAATTTTTCCTAATCATTGTTGATGATTACTCTAGAGCCACCTAGACCTTTTTACTCAAGCACAAAGACAGTACATATCCTACCATAACCTAATTTATCCAATCCATAGAAAAACAGTATGATGTAAAGGTACTTAGAGTCCAAACAGACAATGGGAAAGAATTTATAAATCATGAGTGCAGAAAGCTCTTTGCAGACAAGGGAATAATGCATCAGAAAAGCTGTCCATACACTCCATAGCAGAATGGAGTGGTGGAAATCAAACACAAGCACTTATTACAACTCACAAGAGCCCTACTGTTTACAGCAAACTTACCAAAATCATATTGGGGAGAGGCCCTTCTCACTGCTACCTACCTCTTAAACAAAATTCCCACCAAAGTCCTGCAATGGCAAACCCAATATGAGAAGCTACATAAAAAAAACCAACCTATGCCGAATGCTTCGCCTTAGCTAAAACACCCAACAAGACAAAGCTAGACCCTAGATGCTTTAGGTGTATTTTCCTAGGATATATGTCGGATTACAAAGCCTATCGAGTCATGGACATCAACACAAAAACCATCTTTAGTTCAAGAGATGTCACCTTCCATGAAAATACTTTTCCCTTTGCAAACACAACTACATCCCCTGAACCTAACCCTTTACCCCTTTTCCTTCATAACACAGTAGGCAATGATGATATGCAGACAGTAGCACAAGAAGACATGCTTGAGTTAGGCAACTTACAAAGCATTGAACACACACCAGAATTAATAGACACACAACCTCAATCAGACATTGCCATCAGCCAAAGCACAACTACAGACAACCATGTGAGGAGAAGTCAAAGAATCCAAACCCCACCAAAATACCTTGAAGACTACATCCACCAAGCTTCTGCTCATCACTCCACTTCTGCCCTCGATAATGCTAACAACATTTTTAAGTTTTTGGTTCTGGAGAAACAACAGAAGACAAAGAGTCAAGATTCCATATTGCACGCAAACCAAAATACAAAGAATTCATGGGGAATGTGTCTGCTGTTTTTAAACCCATGCCCTATGAGACAGCTAGCAAGTCAAAAGAATGGGTGGACTCCATGGATGCACAGCTAGAAGCCCTAGAAGACAACCAAACTTGGGTTCTCACACAGCTGCCTAAGGGGAAGAGAGCAATAGCATCAAAATGGGTCTACAAAGTCAAATATAATCTAGATGGTATTGTTGACAAGCTAAAATCAAGGCCGGTGGCAAAAGGGTTCAATCAAAGAGAAGGGGTGGATTACTCAGAGGTTTTTGCACCTGTAGCTCGGGTTGTGACAATAAGGACATTCCTAGCTATAGCTACAATGAAGAAATGACCTATACTGCAATGTGACATAAATGATGCATACTTACATGGTCACATAAAGGAAGAACTATACATGCTACCACCACAAGGTTACAAGAAAGCAAAGGAGGGAGAAGTTTATATACTAATGAAGTCCATTTAAGGACTCAAACAAGCAGGCAAGTAGTGGCACAAGGAATTAACAATGAAGCTCAAACAATTGGGGTTCGAAAAATCAGAGGCAGATTACTGCCTATACACCAAAGGCCAAAGTTCCAATTTCGTTGCTATCATCATCTACGTGGATGGTATCCTCATTACTGGAGCAGAGGAAAACCTCCTAATTACTGTTAAGCAAGATCTCAACAAGGCTTTTACAATCAAGGACCTAGGATATGCAAAATTTTTCCTAGGAGTTGAGATAGCCAGATCAGAAGCAGGAATGACTCTCAGTCAAGGAAAGTACATAGGGGATCTTCTACAAGAGACTAACTTGCTTCATTGCAAGCCATGCGTGACACCTATAGTACCAAGAAGAAAACTTACCATTGATGAGGGTGAGCTTCTCAAAGACCCAGGATACTACAAGAGGATTGTTGGAAAACTACAATATATGAGCTTTACGAGACCAGATCTCACCTACATCACACAACAACTAAGTCAGTTCATGAAAGCACCGAGACAATCACACTGGGATGCTGTCAAACACGTACTCAAATACCTCAAAGGAACACAAAACCAAGGACTATTTTACGCAGCAGACTCAGATTAAAAACCCACCGCGTACTCAGATTCTGACTGGGCAAGCTGCGTTTTCAGCCGACGATCCCTAATCGGCTTTTGTGTGTTCCTCGGCAGATCTCCCATCTCCTGGAAGACAAAGAAGCAAACCACAGTCAGTCAGTCTTCAGCGGAAGCAGAGTATCGAAGCCTAGCTTCAACCACATGTGAGCTCAAAAGGGTTGTTCAAATTTTGAACTGTTTCCGAATACAAAATCACGACGCCATACCTCTATTTTGCGATAGCCAAATCGCGATTCAAATCTCAAGAAACCCCATCTTCCACGAACATACCAAGCATCTGGAGATAGATCTCCATTTAGTTCGTGATGCAGCGAATTTAGAGTTCATCTGTCTTCGACACATCCAAAGCCAGCAACAAGTAGCTGACTTGTTTACGAAGCCCCTTACTGCACGCGCCTTTACTAATTTACTCCTCAAGTTCGGATCCGTTGTCTTCTCTGGAGCTCTGACTTGAAGAGGGGGTGTTAAATGACAGAGATAATCTACCTATCTTTGGGTCTATCTTCGGGTCATGGGCTATGAGACCTGGAGACTTCCACGCGTGGGCCGCATTAGCAAATATCACATGCAAGGATTACACCACACACAAAGCAACGTACACCTTTCCTTTTATTCTCTTTTCAGTTGTTTTGTACAGATGTCCCTTAGCTGTATAGTGTCCTTTTTCTGTTACAATAGATAGTGGCCCTAGCCAATAGTGTGAATAATGTTTAGTATAAGAGTCCTCTTTGTACACACCGAAAGTATGAATGAAATACATTTGTTTCTTCATCTTTGATGGGACAGGACGTGAGGTGCGGGTACTATGAAGAGTCTGTTGAGTTAAAATGTGGTATGAATCATAGTGATAGAGAAGCCCTTGGAGTGAAGTATGTTCGCAAGTTGAAGCATTGGGTTTATGTGGCCTTGAAAT
The DNA here is from genome assembly GCA_027568955.1 of Erythroxylum tenue. Lineage (NCBI taxonomy): Eukaryota > Viridiplantae > Streptophyta > Magnoliopsida > Malpighiales > Erythroxylaceae > Erythroxylum > Erythroxylum tenue. Next base: position 1,392 of record JAOSBM010154664.1, on the reverse strand, counting down.
GGTAAAGGAAAAAGCACCAACGTTCGTCCTTTTCTCTGTTCCACGCTGTTCAGAACCTCTTCTTAATGCATTAGCTTCACGATTCACAAACTCTAACATAGCCCAAGAAGGTTTAATGGATTAACCCACATTTTTAGCTCAAGTTGCTATCTTTAAAGTGTTTTAAATTTAAACACCAAAAATTAATTATCTTTTTGGTTCAGTCGGATTTTGTTGAGGTTGGACGTCGCTGCTCGGATCCATGATCTCGGTAGGCTTGCGCTCGAGAATACCTGCAAAACAACAAAGGCACACCGGGGTTGGTTGCCGGCAGGCCCCTCTGACGCTCAAGTTAGGTTTTTGGTGAAGGTAATGGGTAGCTAAAAGCAGAAAGAAGCAGTGTATGAGTCCCCTACCTGAATTATGGCGAAATAGTACCTTATATATGGGATAGCTACTAGGTTTAGGTTTTCACGTAGGTCTTTACGTATGCATGGGAGGTTATCTCCTACAATTGGGCTGATGATGATTGGACCTGGGCTTGGGCCCAGGAGTTGCCGACCTAACCATAAGCCCCCTACTCCTCGAGTCTGATTGTAGAGAAGGGTCGAAGGAGTATCTTAAGATTGTATGGCTCGTCTTCATGACATCCCGTGACGAGGCCGGTCGATCGGAGATCGATGTCCTTTGCGCAATAGCTCCTGCTATGACAGAAAATCGATCGGCCTTTTATACCTAGCGCGCGAGAGTTTGGACCCGTGTTAGAGCTGGACGATCGATCGACTAGGGTTCGATGTAGGGCGATTGATCGGGTGTCAATGCCTGGTCGTAACACTAGGTTTAATTATTACTTGACGATACGTATCTTCCAAACGCCGTTCAAAATTTGAATCGACATACCTTTTTAACTGCCGCGCAGTTGTCATGCGCTGTCATACGTTGTCATGCGTGTCTTTTTAACTGACACGCCACTTCGGGCCTCTGGTAACCCTAACGTTCCCCACAGCTCAGATCGTGCCACGCGTCCTTCCTCTGTTAGGATTTCTCCGCGCGTCCAACGTTGATTGGTGCGCTCATTCGGATTTTTGCTATAAATGTCCAGAAGCAACATCTTTCTCTTCTTCTTGCGCATTCGATTCTCTAATCTTTGCTTTCTTTACTTCTTTTGTTTGCAATCACCGAAATTTCACCGTTTACGTTCTCAATTTCAGTCACTAAACTAGGTACGTTCCTTTTCCTTTCTTCCCCCTATAACTTTCCTTTCTATGACCATGTCGTCAACTAGTTCCCAAAGTGAAGTTAGCTCTATGGATGAGATAGTGGCGAAAGTAATGATGGTGCCGGAGGTGGTGAGAAGGGTTGAGGAAATCACAGTTAGTGACCGAAGGGATGGGATGGTTGTTGGAGAGCCGC
>JAOSBM010154646.1:0-12038 GCA_027568955.1 Erythroxylum tenue | reverse complement strand
CCCTCGAATTCTTTTTAGAAAAAGAAAATGAATTGATATTCCAGCTAACTAGAAAAAAATAATTTTTATCAGTGGTATAAGTGGAAATTGAATTATTTAGTTGTTTCATTAATGAGAGACAGAAGTTTTTCATACTGACCTTGAGTAAAAAGCAAAAGGAGAATTAGGATTGGTTTAACTTTCTAGGCCACATCTATCATGTTTTCATCGTATGTATTCTTCTGGATTTTTTTTATAAATTCGTTTTAATTTTCAAAAGGAAATGTAGACTAGGAACTCCTTATGTATTTCTCAATCCAATTGAATAAAAACTCTTCACCGTTGCTTGGTTAGTTGACACTATAACAAAGTAGACATTTAGCTACTTTTTTTTTGCAACGTTCCAAAAATCGTCGCTATAAGTGACCATATTGCGACGATTTTTAAAATCGTCCTTAAAACTAACCTTTTAGCGACTAATTACAAAAGTGTCACAAAATGATCAATATTTTGTCATGAATTACAAAAATCATCCCCAAATGGTGAATATTTAGTGATGAATGCCAAAAATCGTCACAAAATGATCCACATTGGGTGACAATTTTTTATGTTTGTCGGTGAATTAACTTTTGGTGACACTTGTTAAAAATCGTCACCATAATTTGGTAAACATTTGGTGACTAATTTCTGAAATCGCTACCAAAGGGCACAATTGGTGACGATTATGCAAAATCGTCGCTAAAAAGAAGTGCGGTGACGAATTTTAGAAATCGCCACCACAGGTTCGTAGACATTTAGCTGCGTGTTTTTAGCAACATTTTTCACATTGTTGCTAAAAGTTTCCATTTCGTGATGAATTTTGAAAATCGTCACCAAATGATCCACATTTAGTGACAATTTCTAAAATCGTCACCAAATGGTTGACATTCAATGCCGATTTTCAAAAATCATCACGAAATGGTTCACATTCGGCGTCACCAAATGGTTCACATTCAATGACGATTTTTGAAAATGTCAACAAAGGTTCCACAATAATTTACAACACATTTGGTGACCGTTTGCCAAAATTGTCACCAAAGGGTTCACATTTTCCAAAATTGTTAAACTAACATTTTTATAATATATCATATTTAAGATATGTTTTATTATAGATTTGTTTTGAATGTTTACAATGTGTTGTTGAAAAAACACACACAACATAATTTTAAATGTTAAACAGTAGTGTTAATTAATCATTAATAATTAGTAATAGTGCAAAAATTAGTTATAAAAATTTTAATAATTGTACCAATATAATTATATGATATATGAAAGGTTAATAATTCTTACAGTCATAGTACAAGAACAATAACTACACTCAATAGTGCGCAACTTAACCCCTAACTAGTAGAGAGGTTGTTCGATAAATTCTTACAGATACAACAATAAATCAACTTTAAAGCTGAGTTCAGTTGATTGCATCGATAAATGACAACGATATAATTATTTTTTTAGATTCCAAGTGACATAAGAGTTGGTAAAGGTGAATGAGTCCCCGATGTCTCGATTCCCAAGGAGGGTCCTTGCACCTTCGAAGGCACTAATTGGACCAGTGATAGTTCTTCCCTCAAGTGTAGGTTTTTTCACACCTTCTTGCAACAACATTTCCGTTATAGATAAACTTGTAGAAGATATGGTGAATGAGTCGCCAGATTTAGTATGGATGACAAGTTCTCCAGATGAACTGTCAGTACGAAACGGTTTACCTAAAACATAATCAGTATAGAACTTAGATATTGTCATATTAGTAAACCGTTAAACGCATTGAAATTGGAATGCCATGCATACGTGAATGACTAAACGAAGTCTGTGGAATTGATGAATTTTCCACATCAACCGATTTCCTTAATCCGTTACGGACCGTTGTGACATCGCTTCCGCCTCCATGGGCATACATGTCATGTTCGAGATTCAAGGAAGCTTAAAACAATATGTAGTATATACCATCAAATGTGAATATATATAATAGCTTCATAAAAGGAAATGAGATGTACATTATAAGGAAAATGATGTTGTTCAGATGCTACTAAACACCTTGAAGCAAAAGATCGGCCATGGAAAGCAAACAATCATTAGTGTATGAAGTAGAGATTTTTTCTCCATTGTTTATTTCTTTAGTAGGGACAATTTTGCCACATTCCTCCTAACATAATGAATTAGTACCATCCGGAACTAGTTGCCATATCGACATTCCTTGATTAATAATGTTAAGAGGTATATTCTGCAAATGTCGATTTAGAATAAAATGATAATATGTTCAACTCCAATTTCAATGATAAGTGAAAGTAGTCCAGTTTAACACTTATACATCTTCAATGTGCCTAATGATATGAAAGTTACCCTTATTAAAAATTCAGAAATCTATTGTGTAGTTTGTATCACATGCAAAATTTAGAATTTAAAGTAGAATAGACATGACTATGCTCTTGATGTACAGAAATATAGTATTATCTATATTGGGCTATATTACTATTAATGGAAATGAATAAAAGTAAAATACTCTTAAAGACCTTTCATCAAATAGTTACGAAGCTCTGATGAGAGAAGTGTTAAAGGTCTTCCAGAAGAAACCAACCCATATACAAATAACAAAGACAGGCAGTAAATCATCTTCGAAACATAACCCATACATCAAATGCATAATTAAGAACTCACAATAAACACCTAAAGGTATAAGTTAAACTTAGCACAACTTTGTTAATGAAAATAGAACAAAAGAGCAATACCGATTCAGTTAATGATGGTTCTTCGACGGTGATGACCACAATACATAACCCAAACAGAAGAGACGATTTTGAGAAACGTTGACGGCTTGAACAAGAATGGAGTAGCCTTTTATTGTGGTTGTCATTGAAAACCTAATACAAAACAACGTCGTTTTTCTTGTTTAGGTAAACGATGTCGTTTCTTGTTTATTGTAGTTGTTTGGAAGTACTATTCATTAATTTGCTAAGATCTATTGTATTTGGTTGACAAACATCAGATATAGCGACTAATACATGGTTTGTCGCCAAAGCCTGCGGATTCATAAATAATTTTTAATAAATTTATTTACCTATTCCAAATAAAACATAATTTGAATTAAAAATTAAATTATTCAATTGAAAACTATTTCCAAATTAATTTGTTGACTCTTCAAATAAATTATAATTAGCTTACAATTTTCAGAAAATTATAGATTTTAACTATTATAATTTTGAAAAACGTATTTAAAAAAAGCATACATTTTACTTATTATAATTTAGAAAAACTAAATTATAATAATTTAACAATAAATTGTAATATAATTAGAAAACTATTTCTAATAAATTAAAATTAAAGATTAGTCATTCCCAAAAAGTAATCAAATGAAGAACAATTGCATATGTAAGTGAGAAGATTAATTTAAGATTTTGTATGATGTATTAGGAATACCTCATATAAATTAATCAATTAAGAAGATTAAGAAAGTAAAAAAATTGCTTCAGTTTTGGGCGACGATGTGGAAATTTGGTAGCAAATTATCTACCATTTGTGACTAAGTGTGGTGGTTGGTCACGGAAATGGTCTTCTGCAACTAAACTTACTTCGTCGCAAAAACCCTCTAGTGTTAATCAATTAAAAAAATTAAGAATGTAAAGAAAATGCTTAGGTTTTGGCGACGTTGGGCATAATTGGTAGCAAATTGGAGTGAAAGGAGACGATAGTTGTGACCGTCGAAAAAAGGTAAAAGGTTTAATATTGGCGATGATTTATCAATTTGGTAACAAAATGTTGTACAATTTGCGACGCTATTTTATTTTCGTAGCAAACGTTTTACATCTGGCGACAAAATGTATATTCATCGCCAAACATACCGAATAAGAAAAATTAAACATACACTAGGATGACATCGTTTGTGGGACAACAAGCGATGTCGTCTTACCATCTATTTAAACACAGATGCTTGCTCCCTCTCTTCTACACCCCCCACCCCACCCCCCGCGAAGACCAGCGCCCCTTCTCTCCTTCGATTTTTTAAAACCGACGTCTTCTCCTTGCCCTATCTTCTCCTCTATCTTGGACAACAATACAAAATCTTCTCCATGCGCTTACTCTCTTCATTTGGTGAGTACTGTTGATTAGATTTTCAGACGTGTCATTGAAGTTGATATTGGTTTGATAGTTTTATGTTATGTTTTGAGTTTGTTGTCGATTTGTTTGCATTTATTGGTGATGATAATGGTTAAGTGGAGCAAAAGTTGTGTTATTGTTGTTGAAGGACGAAAAAACAAATTATTTTTTTGTATTCTTGAGTTCAAAATTACTTGCCCATAAGGTGTTCGACAAAAGTCCTCATAGTGTTTTGAGTTTGTCATGTTGGAGAACTAAGGTTCAATTATGTTAAAAATTAAATTATAATGTTATATTTTCTATTATGTTAAAAAACCAAGTTTGGAACCTGGGTAATGGAAAAGGCAAAAGGGATAGAAGGGACACATTCACACATGGCAAAGACACCCAAACATTAAACACAAACTTTGAATTTAAAGATTAGAAAGTGTCATCAGTTTATAGCAACATATTCTTGGGTTTGGAAAGTGAAGTGAGGTAAGAGAAAGTGTCAATACTCAATAGTGATTTGCTTGATTGATTGGTTCTTGATTTTTAGTTTAATAGGATTAGAACAGTAAGTTTATGCATCCCTTGAACATTCTTCTTCTATTAAAATATTTATTCATATATTTATAATTAGAAAGATAAATGAATACATCATTGAATAAAAACTGCTTGTATTAACAAATTTGATTCATGTTTTCAATAGTTAAATAATTACTGATTCGTATATTATATACTATAGGTTAAAATGATTGTTTGGTATGTGACAAATCTCTTCACTTTTAAAATACTTTATCAAAGTCTTCAACATCCTTTTTTTGATTTAAATATGCTTTTATAGTACCATAAAGAAGAAATTTTGTATTTTGTTGGTGATTATGTATAGGGTTTTTTTACAGATGCAGTCTTCCTCTGTTTGATTGGAGCCAAAACTGAAGAATTTGTGTGGCATCTTCAAGTATATTCGACAAAAGCCCTCTTTTTGTATTTTGTTGCAAATCAAGACTAGTTGAATATACCTAAAAGGTAGTCATTGTAATGATTGAGGCTTATAGAACTTGCAATTGTTTGAAGTGATTGTTAGATTAATCATTCAAGTTCCTCCTTCTTAGTGGTTTGCGGTTGTCCATCGATTCAGGTAACTCGTCTAACCCAGTTACAAAATCATTTGAACAAAAAATTGCAACTATTATTAATGTGAATTAGTAGTAACCATTATTGTTAATGTGAATTAGTAGTAATCATCTTAGTAATTAGCTTGTTAATTAATTATTTTATTTGTTTATTGTCATTTCATTTTGTTGTATATTGTTTACTAATTGGACATATGAAATGATAACACGAATTTAGTGGATAGTAAACCTATTGATGTGTATGCAGTCAAAACATGATATTGTCACTTCATTTTATAGCCATTTTTGGACAAGAGCGTTTTGAAATTGAATCACCATGCAATTTAAGAAGATAAAATTGGAACCTTATTTTCTTTCTTTTGCCGACATTTAAAATAATAGCTTAAATGTAAACAACAAAAATTAATACAAAATTAGTAGTTAACTTCATACAATGTAATTAATTTTTGTACTAAATAGTTAGTACCATAGCAACATCCAACACATCAAATGATGAATATAACATGTTCAATTACATTAGACACTAATGTAAATGATATAATTTATACGTTGACAAATTAGAACGAACAATGGGTGTTATAGAGGAAATTGGTCAAGGTAATTTCACCAACAATTTTAAAAAGATAAAAATTGGAAGCTTAATTTCTTTCTTTTGTCAATGACATTTAAAATAATAGCTTCAATGTAAACAAAAAAAATTAATACAAAAGACTTAACCAATTACAATGTCATTATGTAATAGAGAAGTTAAACAGACAAATTAATACAAGAAACAAATCAATATAGTACAGACATAGGATAGTAAATAGGTTGGAAACCGGTGATGCAACTCCAATGAGGCTTATTGGTGAAAAATTCCACGAGCCTAGGAGCGACAACGAGAACTCCGTTTCTCGATTCACAGGTGTAAACAACGTCACGTACCTTAATTACATAGGTTTTTTGGACATAATATTGAACAAAAATGCATGTAATAACTCAGTTATCTTCTTTTATTGTATAGTTAAATGGATAAGAGTTGGATGTCTCATCGAAAATGGTCAACTGAATACATAGAAGGAGTTAAAAATTTCATGCAATTTGTAAAAGATCAAATGGGTGATGAATGTAGTATTCGTTGTCCATGCATCGATTGCTTAAATGTCAACTTCCAAAGTCAAGATGTGGTATATAATCACTTGCTTATTCAAGGCATAGATAAATTCTATACTCCATGGCTTTATCATAATGAACGTAAGGAAGCAAGTTGTAGTAGAAGTGGCAATACATCTTATAATGACATTTACAATAATGATGGAGATGATTGTGATGTGAATGATGATGGTGATGATGGGATTAATGAGATGTTAGATGATTGTCGAAATTATATGGAGACTATGAATGAAACAAGAATGCCTAACATAATTGGTAGTATTACAGAAGATAATTTTGGGAAGTTATTGAAAGTTGCTCAAGAACAATTATATACGGGGTGCTCTAATTTCTCACAGTTATCATTTGTTATGAAGTTGTTGCATTTGAAGGATTATAATAAATGGAATAATAAGTCCTTTGACATGTTAATTGACTTACTGAACGATGCATTACCTATTGGATACAAGTTGCCGAAATCTTACTATGATTCAAAGAAACTCTTAAGGGACCTTAGATTGGGATACATTTCAATTCATGGTTGTAAGTATGACTGTGTTCTTTTTTGGAAGGAAAGTAAAGATCTTCAGGAGTGTCCTATTTATGGTACATCGAGGTGGCAGGTAGATGATGGGAAAGGGAAAAAGATACCGAATAAAATCCTTCGATACTTTCCTATTAAATCACGATTACAAAGAATTTTTATGCAATAAAACAACCATAGATATGAGGTGACATAAAGAGAAACACCTTGAAGATAATATTATGCGTCATCCAGCAGACTCAATGGCATGGAAAGAAATTGATAGAAAGTTTTCATGGTTTGCACAGGATAGTCTCATCCTCATATTTATTTTCAATTTGTCATACAGATGATACGGTTACATAACCATAACATGCAAGAAGCGACAACAACATTATATAGTTTGACATGTAGGCCTCATATTTGTGGGAAGAAATACACAGGTTGCATTTATAATGGGGTTAGATTTCACATACAAGATTGAGATAGTCGAGTTAGAAGTCAAAATTGTGGGATTATCATTGAAGGATGTCATGACGAAGAAATCATTGACTTCGACGATGTCATATGTGACATAATAGAGTTACATTACATCAAGGATAAGAAGGTTGTTATACTTAAATGCAAATGTTTTGATCTAAATGACATGAAAGTGAAAGGGCATATTACTAGCATAAATGTTAGTAAGACATGGTATGATAATGATCCTTTTGTCCTTGCAAGTCAAGTCAAACAAGTTTTCTACATCAACGATACTGTATTAGGTAGCAATTGGAAGGTTGTTCAAAAGTTTCAACAAAAAAATGTCTTTGATTTTTGTGAAAGGGATATTGGTTAATTCGATGAGGATGTAGATGAAGTCTATAAAGAAATTGAATTGGAGTTTAATAACGAACGCATTCCAGTAGAAAATGCAGATATATCATCATTCCATAGGAGAGATATCAATCCCAACATACTTCAACTAGAGAAGTCCAAGCCCATCTTATCTTACAAACAAATGAAGACTATACCCAGGATGACTTAAATGACAATGACGATACTTTGCTCGAATTTATTAGTGATTAAGAATCCAATGATAATGTACTTAATGATGATGATTTTCAAAATATTGATCATGATGATTAATGTAAATAAATTGTTTATATTGTTTGAAATGTTATGTTCATAATTGCCTTATGTTGTTGATGTTTAACTTATGTTAATTTACAATGACTAGATGCATGTTTTTATTTTTTCACTTATGTTTATGTGGAATGTTATGCCGAATGTTTAGTATTTGACTACTAATCTCCTTATATTCATGTGGAATATTGATGTTTGAGTTAAGCTTTAGCGTTATCTTCATATTTCGTTTTACTTGTTCAATATAATGGAACCTGGTAGAAACAAGGAAAAAAGGGCGGTAACAACTGAAGAAATTCCTCCCCCACAATAACCAACTCAATCTGACCCCATCATTCAACAACCAACAATTGCATCCTCGAATGAACACAATCAGCAAAAACCTTTACCAACATCATCAATTAATGCTGAGGGATCTTCAGGTATGTTATTATTAACCAAACATATTTACATTAATGCTGAAATTACTCATTACATGTTTAGTGTGTTTTTCTTATTATGATTTTTTTTTGTTTTCAGATTCCAATAATTTCATTAGAAAACGAGGTAGAGGTATCACAAAAGGAGGTAAGTTGCAACGGATGAATGTTGCAATGAACAACAAGTTGTATGTGACCATTGACCCCACGCAACGTCGCCCTATGGATAAGATCCAATATGCAAAATTGTCCAGTGAGTTGGGCATTATTGTGAGGAATGAATTGTCTTGCCTTCAGAATGCCAGGTAGTTGGAGGAAGACAACTTGCTCTAAAATGCTTTGGACAAAGTTTCGGTAATATTTCAATTCATTTGATTAAAAGTATTGCTATTTTACTTACCAAAAACAGTAACTTAACTTATACGTGTTCTTTTGTAGATGAAACTCAATACCGTTGATATCGACAAGCCTGAGGTTTCAAGTTGTGTTAGTTCACTGCTGAAACGAAGGGCAAATGATCATCGATATAGACTTCATAAATATTACCAATCTTTCTCTTCCAATGAAGAGGCAAGGAGACATGTTTCGAAACGGGTGAGTCTAAAAAATTGGACTGAAATGTGTGATTATTGAGCGTCTATGAAGGTTCAGGTTTGTTTTATTTCTCTTCATATTTCCTTCCATTATTTTTGTTTATACATTTCATGACTACTTCTCTTAATTTAGGAAAAATGTGAGAAAGCCAAGGTGAACAGAGCAAAAATAAAGACTCCTCATAACACCGACTTCAAATCATTTGTTGTCGTCCGACAAGAATTTGTAAGTGTAACGTTTTCAACTTATTATTCAATTTCTTAATACAATAAATTCTATTATCTTCTAATTTTTTAAATTCATATAATAGAGCCAAACTCAACTCCAAGGACAAGAATGTGATAGGATCATACTGTACAAGCTAACACATTACAAGGAAGGTGAAGGTTGGACGTCTGAACAGACACAAAGTAACTATGTATGTACAAAAAATTAAATATTACAGTTTTTTTTATGTAATACTAAGTAATAATTTTTTACTTAACTCAATTTTGTACTTTAAATTGTAGGGCAAGATGCAGGAGTTGTTACAGACATCATTGTCTCAAGGGAATTAGTCCAATGTCGATGATATTTGCAACAATATCCTTAGTACAAGATCCGGATATTTTAAAGGTCTTAGGTATGGCCCTAAGCCTGTTGGTGCATCTTCGTCACGACCAGCATGTGTCACGGCGCTTCAAGAAGAGAACCAGTTAGTGAAGACTAAGTTACAATGTATAGAAGAGAAGTTATATCGTAATGTAAAAGAAGTCAACAAGCTTAAAAAGATGGTCAAACAATTACTTGGGTCAAACTATGTCAGTAGTAGTGACGATGAGGAATCTTAGTTTGTTTATAAATTTTGTACAAATTATGTAATTAACCTGTAATTTTGTACAAATTATGTAATTAACCTGTAATTATTTTTTTAATAAAATACATTCCATTTTTAATGTTTATTTTATTTCACTTTATTATTATTTAAAAAATATGTCACGAACATTAATTATAAATTGTAACAATTTTATATTTCAAATTGTCTTAAAATTTGTAATAAATTAAATTAAAATTTTTAACAATTATAGTAAAATTAATGTTTAAAAATAAATGTTTGTCACTAAAAAGTATTAGTTACCAAAACAAATTTGTCACAAAACGTTATTCCCTACGTTTTAAAGAACGTCTCTAAAAATATTTACCTACAACAAATAATTAGTAGCTAAAACTATTCTGCTACAAAAACAAAATCGTAGGAAAAAATAATTACCCACGACTACGATTTCGTAGGTAAAAACTTTTCTCTACGAAACATATACGTCGCAAATTCTTATGTACGACGTTTTTGGTTCTCGTTGGTTATATGTTTTACCAACGAATATATTGTATATCCAAAACTTTTCTACGACGATTTCATGAAAACGTGGCAAATATTATTTTGCTACCTGGATTCGGCGATTATCAGGGCGACGATTGCTTTTTGTTGCAAATTATTATTTGACACAATTTTTTAATATTTAGCGACGATTTATTTCGTCGCTAATAAGCTTATCTGTTGTAGTGTGAATTAGTACTGACTAATTTCTTCGTGAATTTGAAACTTAAGAGGGAACCTATACGTTTCGTATTAAGATTAATACTAGCTCTATTAAGATTACATGACTTCACGCTTTAAACCCTTAAGAAATCTAATGCCTTTTCATATACCCTATAAATATTGGAATTATTAATATCGCACTTGCTGTTAGAAGATCAATTACTGTTCTTGAGCAACGAACATGAGGGTGGCCCTTGGATCAAAACTAAACTAGGCTTCATGGATGGCAAGATCACTGAACCTAACTCATACAGTGATGATTATTATTCACAGTGGAAGTATTTAGTGGTATTAGAATTTATTGAGTAGGTTTTCCAACTTCTTATATTCATCTTCTCATGATAAAGTTCTATATATAAAATTTATTTATAATATTCTTAAAATTTATTTATTTAAAAAAATAATATTCTTGTTAACAATTTTCTAATGTAGTTAACAAATAATATAAAACTAACATTTAAAATTGCTACGTGACTCTTTGTCTCATGTACCAAACACATTAGTAATTGCGCATTAGAAATGCTAATTAATATTTAAAAATTATGTAAAATGTCATTTTATTCTTTTAAATATTGGTCCTTACGTTAATCTAGCAGTCACATTAATAAAATATTAACGAAAACAATTTTTTAATTGAATTATTCTACCTTTAAAAATTACAAAACTTTATTAAAAATTTTAAAAAAATTAGATATTTATTAAAATTAAAATTAAAACTTTTGTAATTTTCTATCCAAAATTCAGTTTATGATTTTTTTGACATTACTTGATTCAACCGGTTCGATTTACTTTAATAACTCTTATTGTTAAAAATTAATCAATTTATTAATTAATTGGTAAATTTTCATAAATTAATAAGTTCTTATAAATAAAAATTAATTAATTAATTTTATTTAATTAATTTTTTAATTAAACGTTATATTCTTCGATACATAGAAATAATCTTTTTAATCGTATTTTAAATTTTAAATTTTATTCAATTTTTCACCGACGAAAAATTAGGGTCTCGTGAGGATTAGGTCCTGATGACATCTTAAAATGCACACTTAGGGGTCGTTTGGTTCTGCTTCTATTTTTCTATTGTTCTCTTTGGTTTCTATTTCTTATTTTTGATTTCTGTTTTTTCTTAAAAAAGAAAATCTATTTGGTTGAGTTTTGTAATATAAAAACTGAAAACAGAAACCTGTTTGGTTGAAATTTGTAATAAAAACTAAAAATAAAAACATGTTTGGTTTTATCATCTTGTTTCTATATTTTGTAATTATAATCTTATGTGTAATAATTATAATGTAATACATTATATTTTTAAATTAATTAATTATCATTATAGCTAAAATTAAAATATATGCACATCAAATATTATTAAAAAAATTACACATTAATTGTATATAATAAAATTACATAAATTAGAAATTATATTAAGTCATTCTAATCAATAAAAT
>JAOSBM010154577.1:0-12043 GCA_027568955.1 Erythroxylum tenue | reverse complement strand
GTGTGTCGATTGAAGAGGTCTATTTATGGTTTGAAACAGGCCTCAAGGCAATGGAATATTGAATTGACTGCTGCCCTGTTGGAGTTTGGTTTTACGCAATCAGTTCATGATAATTGTTTGTTTGTATATCATGCAGGGGTAGAATTTGTGGTTGTACTTGTCTATGTTGATGATATGTTGTTGACTGGTACTTCCGAACAGGTGATTAATAATTTGAAGACTTTTCTAGATCGGAAGTTTACTATCAAGAATCTAGGACCAGCTAGATACTTCCTTGGATTGGAGATTGCACGGTCCTCTGCTGGCACTTATGTGAATCAGAGGAAATATACTCTGGATCTTATTTCTGAGGCAGGTTTAATGGGAGCTAAGCCCGTTACAACTCCTATACCAAAGGGGTTGAAACTTAGTAGTGAATCAGGGGAGTTACTTGAGGATGTTCAAAAGCATCGAAGAGTAGTGAGAAGGTTGTTATATTTGGGGTTTACGAGGCCAGATATCACCTATGTAGTGCATCAGCTAAGTCAATATGTGCATGCTCCTAGAATAGTTTATTGGAATTGTGCCATGCATGTGTTGAAGTATTTGAAGGGATGGCCATCGTTGGGTTTGTTTTATCCAGTTTCGGCAGATTTTCAACCTGTTGTGTATAGCGATGCATACTGGGCAACATGTATGGACAGTAGAAAATCTTTGACAGGTTATTGTGTTTTTTTGGGGCAATCTCTTGTCTCTTGGAAGTGTAAAAAGCAAGTTACGGTTTCCAGATCGTCAGCTGAGGTAGAATATCGGAGCATGGCTGATGCTGTGACTGAGCTTATGTGGATTTCTTTTATTCTTAGAGATTTGGCAGTACATTTTCAGCTTCCGGTTTCTCTGCATTGTGACAATAAAGCAGCATTACATATAGCTGCTAATCCTGTTTTCCATGAGAGAACTAAGCACATTGACATTTATTGTCATGTGGTTAGACAATAGCTCAAGGAAGGTTTAGTGGAACCAGTACACGTTGCTTCTTCTTTGCAGATAGCAGATATATTTACCAAAGCTCTCAATGCACCGTTGTGCAATTTTTTCAAGTTCAAGTTGGGTTTGGTTGATTTTTACCAAGTTCCAACTTGAGGGGGGACTGTTGAAATTTATAACATGTAAATAGTTATTTAACTTAGCTGGACACGACTTAGCTTAACTGCGGTAGTACTACGTCGTATAAGTAGGTAGCTTAGTATATAAGCATTTCTTGATATTTTTTCTGTAACTGTCAATACACAGAAATAAATGAAAGCTCTTTCATTCACGAAATAATCTCTTCTCATATCTTTACATTTGATCAGAAATGATGCTCCGACCTCTTGCGCCAATCACCGGTAAAAGCCACTAACTAACTTCGAGACTAAAGATCGACGGTTGGTCAATTGTGATACCAAATTACCGGTGCATGTCACAGATACACAGTTCACATGATAACATGGGTTGGTGTTATGGGAGTAGGGATGGCAACGGGGCGGGTATGCCATCCCCCGTACCCACCCCATGAACCCGCCCCCATCCCCGCCGGGGATTTTTTTGGCACCCCCATACCCGTACCCGTTGGGGGTTTGACCCTCATCGGGTACCCGTTTACCCGCCTCTTTTTTTTAAAAGATAAACTTATTTAATATCCCATATTCATATCTCAACGACTCAACCAAAGAAATTGTTGCTACAGTTCTAAGAATTTTGGACCAAAGAGAAAGTCTGAATGAAGAACAGAGATTTTTTCAGAATCATCTTAGGCGTGCTAGATAACTATATCAGAGAATGAAATATCATCACAAAGTAGCCTGATTGAGAAGTTAAAGTCCAACTTAACCTGCGAATCATTTTCATTAGTATTTCCGTTTGTATACATTTTATTCCAATATATGTGTATTGTCTAATTGACAGATAGTTAAACATAACAAGAATTAATCTGTTCGAAAAAAATTGACTGTGATATAGATTCAAAAGTATCTTATACACCATAGAAAAAGCATGCCATAGTCTACAGAATAAATGTTTCTATAACAGTGTGAATTTTCCTTGCAACCATCGCATAACCAAGCACAGTTGAAGAACAAGATTCTTTGCATCAAGATATTTTCAGTTAAGAAGTTACGTCAAGACAAACCAGAAAATTCTGTGTACAAACATTAAAAATGGAAAGCAGAAAACATCTCTTGATCGTTTCCAGTAAGAAAGGATTGGTTTCTTCATACAAGGTGAATGCAATAACATGGGTATAAAGGATGGCATTCTTCCGAGAATCTTCAAAGTTGCGTGGTGTGGAAGAAGGATCACTCAAATCTGATATTGTACGATTGTGTTTCGATCAACCCGAAACAAGAAAAACAAAAAAGATTAAAATTTGAAGTAACCCATCTTTCAAGAAACCAATTGCAACATACGATCAACACACTTTTGACGTTTCACTGTTTCAGTCAGCGAAATAAACAGAAAACGAAAGTCAAACAAGGAGAAAGCAGAAAACACTTAAACAACATACAAAGAAAGGAAGAGAACTAGAGAACTTCTGCGGCGTACCTGCCAGTTGGTTCGGTGGAGAAGACGGCGGCGTGAAGTTGTAAACGATGGCTGACGGCGACACTGGAGAATGGCTGACGGCGACACCGAGGAAGAATTGAACTAGTTATTAGGGATTTGGGTGGGTTTGTATATATATATATATATATATAATGGTAAAATTGTAATTATTATATAACAGGTAAATGGGTATGGGGTGGTATTTTTGTACCTGCTTTGATACCCGATGGATATTTTGTTAACTCCCTATATCCCTTCACGGGTAAAAATTTGCTCCTCATATTTGCCCCCGTTTAGGTAATTTTATCGGGTACCTATCAGGTTCGGATACAATTGTCATCCCTACTCAATAGAGGCTTTAAACTACTAGCGGCCGGTTGAGGCAAGTGTCGTTTTGTGTTGTGAGGGAATAGGTAACTGTCCTAGAAAGAATAATGAAAATTGAAACCCTTCTTGATAAATATCTTTAATACTTACCCCTTATTTGCAATTTTACCAAAAATGAAAATTCGGGACAAGCACATAGATCGGCTCACGCCAAGTTTTGGTGCGTCTACACCTACGATGTGATGTCACTATAATGACGTAAATACCCCATTTTGCTACGTTATTCCTCTAAAACGGTTAGGGGCATTAAGGGAAAATCAAAAAAGAAAACCGTTGAATACGAGACTATTATAAACTTGGTATCCTTGCGTTCGTTGGAAAATGTTTTAGGCAGGCTATATATGCGTGTAACGGAGTGAAGGTTTGGTGTTAGAAAGAAACAGGAGGAGGGTGGGATCATGTTTTGTTTGAAAATGATGATAGTTTGGGTGAAGAGGTTAAGGAGCGCATTCGGAGCTTCTTTTCTATGGCTGGTTTGCTTGATTTATTTTACTCAGGTACGCATCACTCGTCTCGCTTTATGAATGCTCTGTTCCTTGTTGATATAAATATGTGGGGTCTTTTTTATTTTGGGGGATTGTGAAAAACTTTTCTAGTTTGGTGCTGTGAATGAAGAGAGAAGGGTTGTCAAATTTGATTCTTTTTCTTCTTGTTTTCTTCTTTGTTCTTGTATTACATGAGATGAGAAAGAGAGTAGAATGGAGATGATGAGTTTCTTTTCTTGTTATTGGTTTCCGGTTTTGTTAGGATTCCTGACTTTCTTTTATTCTTTAAAGTTTTCGTTGTTCCAGTTTTCTAGTTGATGGAGATATTAACTGCGACGTGCAATTTTGAGGGCTTGTAATGCTTTTGAATTTCGGTATCAATACATTGACGTATCTTATTTCTACAAGCTCAACACGAGTGCAGGGTTTCAGATCATTTGTTTGGACCGCGGTTTCGTATCATTTGAAGGACAGGCTTAAGATGTCACCCTCATCCTCTCAATTCGTGTCTTCAGTAGCGTTTTTCCCTTGGAGCATAAAACCAGTATACGGGTATATATCATCTTTCCTGTATTTATGGTGTGAGTTTTTGGTAATTTATACTGCTGTTGCTGCGTTCATATTTATGAAACCAAAATAATAGCAAGTATTTTTTGTTTGGGACAAATTTTGCAATCTCATTGCATATTGTTCTGAATACGAACTTTAGAAGTTTAGCTTCACTGAATTGCCAATGCTTAGCTTCATTTTTTCTTTCGGAAATAGAATTTGAGAAATTAGAATGGCTGATTTCCTGATATCATGTCTGGAGTTATTCATCAAGTCTGTCAATTGTGTTATGATATAATTGTAAAGACTGAACAGTCTGGGGCACAAGTGTTATTGCTGTCCTAAATGGAAAGTTATTTCATCTATCTATCTTCTCCACTTGATGAAAAAGCTATGTTACACTTCTATCCATCAGATTATGAATTTGTCTTTGCTATGCAGGATTCTATCTGATTGCATCCCCATTAAGGGAAAAAGAAGAATACCATACTTAGTACTTGCAACACTGCTCTCACTTGTGCCATGGCCTATTCTAGGGCTGAATGATTCATTGAGGAATTCCAGGTGGCACCTCATTATCTTCTTGACAGCACAAAACCTAGGCTCTGCTATGGCAGATGTTGTGGTTGATGCAATGATTGCTGAGGCAGTGAGGTTTGAACGGTGCGTAATATATTTTTATGTCTCTGAAAGAAAATTGAAGTTGTGAAAGAGCCTCCTCGGTGTGCTGAGTTGTTGGCTTAATATAGACTTTTTGGAATGCAACAACACCAGTTGTTCATGTGTTTTAAGTTGGTTTCTATAATTTTCCTCCTTAGTATATTACAGTTCTAAGAAGCTAGTCACTAGTATAGATATAAAAGGGTCTATTTTATGTTTTTGGATTTTGGTGTTTCTGCTGATAATTATATAGATTTCTGTGAATTAAGCATTTAAAAGATTCTCCTTGCATAGATTACATATGTTTGATCATTAAACAGGTCCTCATTTGCTGGAGACCTCCAGTCAGTATCTTGGGTGTCAATGGCCATTGGTGGAATATGTGGCAGCTTGCTAGGAGGATATGCATTGAACAATCTAGAGATAAATAACATTTTCCTTCTTTTCTCTGTACTGCCAACCATACAGTTAGTATCATGTGCTCTGGTTGAGGAGAATTCTATAGGTTGTAAAGCTTTGCCAGAGTTTGCTGATTTAAATAGCTCCCCTTTCATGAATGGGAATGGCATTAAGTTGGATGAAGACAATTTCTTCAAAAAGAAGTCCAATAAGAGTGCTACAAGAAGAAAGAAGGGACAAAAGAACGGAAATGGGAGGGCAGTTCTACATCCAACATCCCAGATTTATGAGAAAAGTAATTCATTACCAGTTAACTGGTTCCACTCTGTCAAGATAGCCACATACAGTTTGTTGCGTGCTTTTAGGCAGCCAATTATTTTGAGGTAACTATGCATCCTTTTGGTGCTTAGCTTGTAGTTTTTACTTTTAACAATTGATGGCCATAGGTAAAGTTCCCAGTTTAAATGCTTTAATTGTTAGTGTTTATTGTTATGCATGATATCGACTGCTCCAGAGTCTGAGGAGAAGGCAGTTCTTTTTCAAATCTTTCAGCACATTATCTCTACATGCAATTTCATTTTCTAATCACTTTTCTGTTCCTCTGATCTTGGGAAGACCAGGCCAATGGCTTGGTTTTTCCTAGCACACATCACTGTTCCAAACATCTCAACAGTAATGTTCTATTACCAGACGGAGTTCTTGAACTTGGACGCATCATTTTTGGGGACGGCACGCGTTGTAGGATGGCTAGGCCTCATGATGGGAACCTTCATTTACAATCAGCACTTCAAGACTTTGAAGCTACGGAAGATTCTCCTGTAAGTAACAAGGTTATAAACATACTCCTGAGAGAATGTCTTTTGAAATTTGATCCTCTTAATGCTGTTTTACTAGTCCAGTATACACAATGCAGGTGGGCACATACTGGGCTTGCTTTCTTGAGCCTCCTAGATATGGCTTTAGTGTCTCGGATGAGTGCCAGATATGGAATTTCAGATAGGAACATGGTCCTCTTTGGATCTGCCCTTTCTGACGCAATCAATCAATTCAAGTACGTGGATATTGCCCTTCAATCTTGATCTTCTTCTGATTAACATATGTGTTAGAAATTATGGGATCATGAGCATACTTGAGCCTATGTCTTTATTTTTGTGTTCTGTCACATCTGCCTCTGCATGGACCTTTTGCATTAATTCTTTAAGATGAATATGAACATCAATTAACAACTACTGACATCTGTTGTGGTGTATTACTATTCATGCTCTTCACTTGCAGGTTCATGCCATTCCTGATCTTGTCTGGACAGTTATGCCCACCAGGAATCGAAGGAACTCTATTTGCTCTATTCATGTCAATAAACAATTTTGGTTCCACAGTGGGATCATTTGTTGGTGCCGGTTTGGCTTCAATTTTGAACCTATCATCGGGATCCTTTGACAACCTGCTTCTGGGCATCTCCATTCAAGTTTTGTGCACTTTAATTCCCGTTGCTTTCCTATTTCTGATACCAAAAGAAGCAACAGGAATATCTGCATAGTTGGCATTCAAAGGTTGAAAAGTAAGGAACAAGTTGAAATTTTTGCTGTTACAAACATTCACATTAAAGGAACTTAGAACAGGTTCTGATATGTTGTCTTTTAGAACATTGGACTGGCAATTTGCCCGTTTAGAAGGCATTGTACAGTAAATTTTGGTTTCACAGTTCAGTTAGGGGGGAGAAAAAAAGGCAGATAAGTGTTGAAATTCTTTAGTATTCGTAGGAAAGAACTGATATTGATAAAAAGTCATGTATTATTTTAAGGTCTTGTATCCAACAGAAGCTCCATATTCACACCATACAAAAGTTGATCAATTTGGAGGCGGGAGTCAAGATGGGTCTCAGGCTTGCCCTCGACCATACTTCTATATACGAGTCTCGTTATGTGAACATATTCAAGACAAAGTGATATTCTTTTTCTTTCATTATAATTTATAACAAACAAAACAATGTTTACGTTTGACAACTGCTGATTGCCATTGGATTTGTCATCTGTGCTTTGTTTATCCCAAATTCCCAATTCAGAATTTGCCGGATTATATGAATTGTGTGTCATGCCTGTAATGCTAATGCTAATATGATAACAAGAATCAGTGCAAAACATGGTTAAAAGGCCAAATAAAGTACTTTTTTAAGGTGAAATAATGTCTGCTTAATCTTAAAGGCCATATTCAAATGAAACAGTTTTAAACACATGCAGCAAAAATTGGGAAAAGTATGATTTAAAGGTCAAAAATCAAACGAAAGTAAAATGAAAGGACGACGACTCGGAATGAAAAAGAGCAACCAAAAATAAGAGTCAGGGAAGCCACTTCATATCAGAGCCAGGTTTCGATCCTGGGACCTGTGGGTTATGGGCCCACCACGCTTCCGCTGCGCCACTCTGATTGTGTTAAGTCCGTACGAACATCAGCTTCTAACCCTAGTTGCTGTTGCTCTGCTGCTGCTGTCATGGTTTGTTTCTAACTCCTCACTCAAACAATGTATGCGACTGTTGATTGGTCTGTGTGTGATAGGGTTTCGTTATTGATTTTGAAACTGCAAAGTTCTTTCCTTTATATTTTGTTTTGAGGTTTTGGGCTGAGGTCAAAAGGTTATATGGCCAGGTGATAACTGCGACGTTATTAGACGATGGAGCTTGGAATGTCTAGAAGGGTTCTATAGCAATTTGATAATCGTAACGCGTCAAAATTTGGATTTTCTGAATAATCATTCCAAGGATTGTTCTTTTGGTGAATAATGAATATCAAAGCTTTATGAGGTTGGCCATTAGTGTTTCCTTACGAACAATGCTGTGTTCAGGAAGTGATACTTGATGCTCTGGATTGGAACTTTTTGTTCCAAAGATGAGATAACGGGGTATTCCAAGGATTGACCACAGCACGTTACAGGAATCCATGATATTTCATGGATGAAGAACTTGAATTTTTTTTTTATCAGAAAGATGAATACATGAAACCTTAATTTACTAGTCGGGGGACGGACATCCTGAGATATCCTCTAACAAGATAGACAGACAACCTATAGGATGTTTTTGAAAAAAATAGATGCCAAGTTCAAGAGAATTGACGTAGTTAGCTAGCCAATCCGTATCTCTATTAGTCTCACAGTATACATGTCTAACTTTCACGATCCATTCTTTGGCTATTAAGTTATGAATATTCAGGATCAGAGAATTATACTGAACTTAATGATTAGCAGAGGATGATAAGATGTTGATAACTATCAACGAGTCCACATCTAATTCTACTCTCCTATACCCAAGATTTCATGCGAGTTGTAGTCCTGTGAATACTCCCCATAGTTCAGCGCAAGCCGCGGTGCAAAAGCCTATGTTATGCTCCAAGCCACCTAGCCAATTTCTCGTACTGTCTCGAAGTATCCCTCTTGCTGAAGCCCGCAAGGAGGAAGCTTTATACACACTATCAGTATTAAGTCTTATCCATTCATGTGGGGGATTTCTCCAATTAACAAGGGTCTCTACCCACATCCTTGGGCGTCACAAGGCTCTTCTGACCAATTCCTTAGTCTGTTTGATCGATCCTATGTATTCAAATACTATCTGATGGGGATTTGTTGGCCATGTGAAATGGGAGTAAAAAATGTTTTTGTTTCTCCAAAACCATAAGAACCAACAAGCTGTACCAAATATTATCGACCATTGAACTCCTTGTATCTGCATAGTTTGTTTCAAATTATCTAATGTCCATCTATTTATATCCACGCTGAAAAATTCATCAGAAGTGACTAAGTTGGGGAATCCTCTCCAGAAATTACGAGCTTTGCATCCGTCCCGGATTACATGTAACAGAGTTTTAGTTTCACCACAGAACTAACAGGAAGGGTCTGAGGTTAGTTGTCTGATGTATCTTTGATGGTTAGTGATGAGCCTTCCATTAGCCACATAAAAGCTGTGATCCTTTGCGATCCCTCCCATTTCCATATTTTTTTTCTCAGTCTCCTACTCTACTATTGTCGTCCTGTCCATCTATCAACTTGTAAGCGGAAGTAGTGGAAAAGAGCCCATTTTAAGAAGCTCCCCAAACCAACTAGTTAGGGCCCAAATGAGTGCTTGGAGGTAGTGTTCCTGCTATTGCCATGCAAATTGATGTCGACAAAATTGATTGAAATAAGTTCCAACGCCATCCTCCATTATTATCCACAAACAATTTGACTGGTAGGTTGAACAAATGACTCGAAATAGGTTGCATCACCTGTTGCCTAAGTTGTCCAAGATCATGCACCATAACGTCTTCCTAGAATTTAGTAGTTTCTCCATTACCCACCACCCATTTTATTCCACGAAGCACATGTGCCTATACTGAAGCGATCCCTCACCATACCATGGATCCTCCAGTGTGCAAAATTGAAGTTGGTAAATTGTTTCTATCAAACTTATATTTGACAGTGACTACTCTTACCCATAGCGCATCAGGTTTTTTGATTAGAAACCATCCGAGTTTTGACAGTAGAGCATTGCTCTTCTCGCGAAGTTTTCTTAGATCCAACCCACCTGATGCTTTCAGCTTGCACATCTATGCCCAGCTTACCAAGCTTGTCTTGTTGTGCTCCTCTGTTGCTCCCCACAAAAACGTACGAGTAATCTTCTCCAAATCATTGCATAACTGACAAGGGAACCTCACTGTTTGCATCGTATAGAGGGAAAGATCTGATAGTACCGATTGTATTAAGGTGATCCTACCAGCGAGTGAGAGTTGTTTTACACTCCACCCATTGAGCCTGTTCTGCACATTATCAATAATATACTGGTAAGACCGTCTAGAGGTTCACCGTGGATAATCGGTACCTCAAGATATTTTCCCAAATTGTGTGTATGTTGGAACCCCAACTTTTGACTGATCGCAAGAGCCAAGGGTGGGAGATATTCTTGGAACAAAAGCAACGCGTCTTGGCTTTAGTCACGTTTTGGCCAGAAACTGAACAAAATTTATCCAGGATAGCTTGAATATTCATCGCCTGATCATCCTGTATTGTTGCAAATAAAATGAGATCATCCGTGAAGAATAGATGTGATAAAGCGGGACCTTGTTAGCTCAATTTGATCAAATTCCAGTGGCCTTTGGCTACTGCATGATTAATCATGTGCCCCTGTCTCTCGAGACACAGTACAAAGATATATGGCGATAGTGGGTATCCCTGACGAATTCCCCGAGCAGGTTTAAATTCCTCAGAGAGCTCGCCTTCCCAACTAACTTGCATGGAAATTGTAGTGATACATTTTAATATAAGACTGATGAGTGTCTCAGGTATACCCACAAGCTCCAGCGTTTCCTGTATAAACTCCCAGTTCAGTCTGCCATATGCTTTTTCAAGATCGACTTTGATGGCGAGATAACCAGATTTTCCTTTCTTTTTTCTCATAGAGTGGACCACTTCTTGCACTATGATGATGTTTTCCGTGATTAGTTGATTTGGGACGAAACTACACTGTTTAGGGGCTACTAGGTCAGTTAAATATGGTCGTATGACTCGTATCTTATGGACCACTATCTTCGCAATAGCTTTATATATGACTGAGCAGAGGCTGATGGGTCGGAGTTGTGTGATGGACGTAGGCGAGGAAAGTTTGGGAATTAGTATGAGTATAGTTTTATTTATCTCAGCTTCCCATGCTTCAAGTCTTAATACTCTCTGGATATAGTCGACTACGGAGTTACCAACGATGTCCCATTGTTTTTGAAAAAATATCACTTGAAACCCGTCGATTCTAGGTGCTTTATTTGCTTATATATCGAAGATTGTTTTCTTCGCTTCTGTCGCCTGTAGTGGAGCCCCCATACATATTTGGCTGTAGAATGGAGTGCAGGAAATGTCCCCCTAATCTGAATACTTGCCATTCTACTATCCTCACAAGTGTATAATTGTTCCATATAGTTTTTAGCCAACCTCCTCAACGTTGCAGGTTCCGAGATCAGGTGTCCTTCCTTGTCCCTCAGAGCGCTGACTTTTGTTTGTCGCCTTTTAGCTTTGTTCATGGCATGATAATACTTCGTATTTCTATCTTCGTAAGACAACCATTGAGACTTAGATTGTTGATGCCAGAACAATTCTTCTTCACACAGCACGTGTTCCAATTCTTTTCTTAGGAAGACTTCCAACTATATCAAGGATGCCGACTGATGTCCTTCTAGGGCTTGATGGATTCCTGCTAGACATGATAATAGGTTATTTTTCCGCAGAAAAATGTTCACAAACTCATCTTTATTCCATCTTTGCAACTTTCCTGCAAATCTTCTTAGAGAGCCACAAAAGTCGTTAGGATCCGAGACCCAGTAATTTTGCGTAACTGAGCTAAAGGCTTCATGAGTTAACCATGCGAATGAAATCTAAAGGTTCAAGGTGCGGTGGTATAAAGATACCACGAACCAAATCTGATTAATAAGAGACGATGATCAGATTTGAGGAAAGGGAGATGATGGACTACAATATTAGGAAATAAATCTTGCCATTCATTGGAGCAAAATGCTCTATCCAAGCGTGTTGCTACATTTCCCCTTCTTCGAGTAAATCTTGAGCCTGTAAAGCCAAGGTCTTGTAGTTGACATCTGTGAATGCACTCTGGAAATCCTTTGGTAACAATAGGCCTCTTGTTAGATCCTCCACGGTTATCTCCCGCTTCTAGTTTTGCGTTGAAATCTCCTCTAAGTAACCATGCACTGTTGGTTACCTGTTTAATTTTCTTTTGGCCCTGCCATAAATATTTTTGATATTGGTACCTTGGACTCGCATAAATTGCGGTAAACATAAATGAAGATCCTTCTTTACTGATAGAGATATGTACAAATTGTCTATTTGTTACAAGAACATTAACCTCTACGGATTCCCTGTTGGAATTATGCCCATGACCCAATCGTTATGTAATAGAATGAACACTTTAGTTTTGTAATTATTAATTTTGATTAATAACATGGCAAATGATTTTATTATCATATTACGTTTATTG